>VXBQ01015416.1:13954-25983 GCA_013400175.1 Phainopepla nitens
TAAACTGATTATGGATTCTTAAAACTACTGGCTACTTACCAGGAGCTTAGACTTTGTGCTAGTAGTTGTGACGTTCTAAACCCAAAATCTAAAGAAGGTAATTTCAGTCTTACTAAAATCCTCTTTCTTGGTCCTGTGTTATGGAAGGCCTTGCCAACCACTCCTATCCCTTTCCCCTTTGCTAAAGTACCTCTTGGAAAAAAGGGGACACAGTAGTACACCTTATCTGCATAATGAATTTTGCACACTGCTCACAAAGATAGTGTGTTTGGTCTTGTGCTCTACAGAATAGTAGATTTCACTGTTTCTGTTAATTTAATTTTAGCCTTGCAGTATTTCTTCATTAAAAATAAAGTGACTTAAACTCAAGTCTCTCAGATTCATCCTTTGATCCATTTTACTATCTAATTCTTAGAACCAAGAGTTATCTTTTCTTGTGACCACCTAACAGTGCCATCTGTTTTCAGTACCTAAGTAAGCTTGTTCTGCTTTTCAGTGTGCTCAGTATTTGGAAACTCTGTTATTTCTGCTCCTTACAATCTTGGAATTTGCAGAAAAATTGGGGTTTGCCCAACTTAACCATGTTTTTGACAGAGACCTCTCTGCATTTCTCTCCAACAGCACTTTTCCCAATATCAGACTCCTAAGAGAAAGGAGGATATTATTGTATCATTATCACTTGACCCCTTCTATATAAGGATGGTTGTAACTTTGTTTTGCCTCAAGCTAGCCAAAAAATAACGCTTCTTGAAATCTAAAAGAAAGAAACTTTGAATAATAATTTTGAACATTTTTTCAATACAGCACAGTAGCAATGAGGCTAAATATCTCTGGACAGGACGGTTTCACATGGTAGAAAAGTGACAAAATGAAGCACTCTCTCATTCTGCCTGTAGAAATTTGGAAAATTATGTAATTTTGGCAGAAATGTGTTTTATGATGGACAAGTTTTACTTAGCATAAAAAAATACTGACAGCAGACGGTTCATTAGTGGATTATGGAGATGAGAGTTCATTCCATGAAGTCATTCATCAAGGTTTCAGTCCAGCAGTAATTCTGAGTGGATTGGTCTGGCATCCTGTTTGAATTCCACTGACAGTAAGAAAAAGGACTCAGTTCTAAAAGTTCTGTCTTTCCATGTCAACTGCTGAGTTGTGAAACAGTGGTTACTGGCCAAAATAGCCAAAAGAGGTACTACAATGAAACACCTATCTCTAAGAATAGGAACTATGGTAGAAAAGAATGATGATCATTGATCAGTAATTTTGAGGTTACCGATGACTTTCCTTTGTGTGATTTACTATTTATCTTTATGAACAGATGCACAGTTTCAATTGGTTTAAAAACTGTACAGGGTTAAAACCAGAATAAAACAAAAGTATTTATGAAAAAAATGATGTAAAGACATAAAATACATTACTTTATTGAAATAAAATAAAAGTAAAATACATTTACTTTGTTGACTCAGTTACTTGAGGATTTTTAGATGATTTCAGAAAAATTCATGGCCTTGCTATGTACAATTCATATCTGGTAACCTAACTATTTAAAAAATTAATGCTGAATTAGTCACATACAGACACTTAATCTTAGAATCACAGAATCGTAGTTTAAAGTATTTGTTTACTGGGCCACAGTCAGTTATATAAAATCTTCAAAAGTACATAGTCCAAATGTAACAGCCATGTTCTTCCTTCTGTGCTACTGTTTGAAGTTCAAAAATTCAGTGAATTAAAAAAACTCTTTAAGCCTGATGCCTGCATTGTTTAAAATGCCCTCCAGCCTCAATTACTCTGTAATTTACCTTTATATCATAGTGACCAGGTGATGTGCCTAAAAAGAACACATTTGGTTACAATTTAATAGGAAAGATGGTTGCGCTTAAAGTAAGCACCTACTCCCAGTCCACTATGCACTGCATCCCACATTCCTTCTGCAGCTGTGACAAGTGCCTGGTGCAGCTGAAAATTATGTATATATGTGGAAAGTCATGTTATTGATTTTTTTTAAATGAAAAATCTGTAGTTCCTGTTGTAGGAGATACTGAGATCTGCAAGATTCGGTGCTGATTTGTATATTCAAAATTGAGGAAGGCTGTTGTTCAGCATGCAAGCCCCTTTCTATTTCCCACTACAAAGACAGAACCAATGGGTTAGCACTTACCAAAGGCACAAAGTAGCTGCAGTAGTTGCACAAGAGTTTTTGTATCAGCACCCAGTAGCACAGTAGCTCATGATCACAGCTTTCTGTAAGAACAGATTAGAAATTATTATATATAATGATATAGTGTGGGCCTTTCCAATTGGGTATCACTCTCATAATCTTTACAGTGAGATAATATAAATAAACTACTGCTTGGAAAATCTTTGTCCAGTAAAGTGTAATCACAGATAAAAGATAAACTTTAAATCATTACGTTACAGAACCTAACGTAAGTAGCTTCTTAAGTCAGTAACCTCTGACTTCTTACTCATCTCTGCTATTCTGCTTTAATAGAACTGGTTACACTGTGTGAGGTTCAAATAGAATTACAGTCCTGACATAGCTTTTTACAATCTTTTTAACAGTTTCAGGGGTTTTATATACTTATTTCAATTAGGTGAAAAAAACTCTTAATGTGTTAAATGCGATAAGGGCAGGAAGTGTGTGGAACTATCCTTACACTTAGTGCTTAGTTATCAATGGTCACTGATTGAGATTTGTCCTTTGAAAGAGGATTTTTTATTAAAATAAATCATGAAGGGGACCTAGCTGATAAATCTTTTATATAGGAAGAATTTACATACATCAGCTGACATTGAGTATAAAATATCTGAGCTTTCCTGCCTTTTAAAAAAACTGCCTATTTTTTTCATCCCCAAACAGCCAAAACTGTAGAACCAAAGCTTGCTTATTGATGAATATGAATGTTACTACTGACATTTGTATATCTTAGAGGCAAATTTAATGTGGTAAGGATAGTCTCTCTGGAATCCTAAACCTTGTTCCCCCATTCCTTGAAATTTTGTGTAGTCTTAACTGGATATTGAAAATCCGTTTCTGGGTGCAAAGAAAGTAGATGATTTCTTACTGCATTGTGAAGTAAATTTTCATGTTTCATAAAGACAGAATGTAACATATCTTTGTGTTGAAAGGGGAGATATTTTTCATATTAGTGGAAGTTTTTTAGGATGGGGGAAGAACAAAGGAAAAAGGGTAATACATGAATGTGAAGGTCATGGAATGTAAGAGCTATCACTACTATATTTAATAATACACCACTAATCTAAATTGTAATGCCAAGCCTAGGTTCAAAAAGAATTATCAGATCTCAGTTTGTAGAGACTCTTTTCTCACAGAAAACTGTCCATAAATGCAACTGCCTAGTCTTACCTCCTTAATTGTAAGAGGTTTATCATGTTTTAGATTCAAGAGTGAAGAGCAGACACTGGCATGCCATTTAAAAAGCTGCCCGTTCCAGATTGGCTTATAGTGGTCATTTGCCAGTTCTGAAGTACTCAGAAACCACTCATCACAAAAATTCTTCAGGCTTAAGAACAAGACATGGAAGACATATTTCATTGTGCCTTTTCACTATCAGAAGTTGTTAAACACTAGTAATTAGAAAATAAACTCAATATCATTTTGCAAACAAGTGACATATTCAAATTAGACATAAAGTTGCCCATGGGGAGTCAAGGACTGATACAGAAAGATGCAAATGAAACTACATCTGATATGCAAATAGATCCAGCAGCTGCTGGACTTCATCAGACACATGTGCTGTCTGTATTTTAGATTTAAGGCAAGTACATCAGCTGGGAAATCTAGCTGCAAATCTTCATACCTTCAGTATTTACCTCCATGTTTTTCTTTTCTTAGACTGTTGGTTTCTCCACTACATGCTCCTTAGTACACATCTTGAGAAGTGGAAAAAAGTTTTGAGAACATAAGGTGGAAAAAGTTAAAATACCTGTTAAAAGTAGTACACTGTGCATTCATGCAAAAATTTCAGGTCCAGTTACGGTATGTCCTTGAGCAACCAAAGTGCTTGCAAGAGCACACTAAGTAAAGCATTGCCAAATTTGGTTCTTGTTGCATATTTGACAGGAGGGAGGGCAGTCACTCCCTCTTAGTGTTATGATATACACAACACTAAATAAGCTATGTTCTGTGATATAGTTGGAGTCACATACTTTTGGACTGTATTTCCTCATACAGCTAACGGGAAAAATAATAGATGGAGCAGAAACAGCAAATAAAGATGTGGTCATGAAGGAGTGATAATAACAGAACTGTGAAATGAAAACAGTAAGTCAAATATGTACCATGGAGGCTCATTTCAGAAGGTGCAGTGTTGTGTATACTTGAATTAGAATGCTGGATGCGTGCAGAGAGCTGTTGTGACACTGCTTGGGAAGGAAAGTTCAGTGACAGCTTTCCCAGGCAGTACCAAAAGGAGTTACGTGCTTAAAGTAAGCTAGTTTTAGCATGTGGTACATTTTCTCTTCTTTGTGCATCTTTAGTCTTCATTGTTGATTTAGTCTCCCTGTCACCTCATTTCAAAACTTTTGCTTATAGGTGACGTTATTTGGAGTTCCATCATAAAAGGCAGCATCAAACCACAATGAACATTTTACTTGTAGCCAAGTGTTATGCAGAAAAAAATCAGTTGCATACATCAGACTCAATCAGAAAGCTGTCCTCTAGCAGTCAGCTCACATACAGTGACTGAACCTTCCAGTTACTTGCAAATCCTTTAAATTTGTAGTGGAGAATCAGCTGAAAAGCATTTTCTGCTATTTCGCCTTATTATTTAATTATTCCCTTTGCAAAAGAATGTGAACATAACAAACCTGAACAAGGGATCATAAGGTCTCACAACACTGAGTTGTCCATGCCTAGGTGATCTGATTGGCTATGTTCAGGCCTAGGGAGGTCAGATACTAAAATAGCATATGCCTTTGCCTGAGTTGCTTCTACAGGCTGTTTCCCCTTTTATATCTGGAATTTTTTTTAAAGGGAAAGAGGGGTGTTGAGGGGAGAAGAGACACGACAGTCTAACAATATTTTTCGAGGCTAACTCACCTCGGTACAGGAAGCTGTTGGTGCTTTGTCTGCCTCTCTTTCCCCCACACACAGCACGCTCACTGCTGAAAGAAGGACTGAGACTATGCTCACAAAAGCAGGCTGAGTAAGAAATAGAAAATCATAGGCCGTGATTAGCATCAGCTTGAAAACATCCATTGTTTGCTTGCACTTCTGTGCCTCTGAATTTCAGCCAGATCATAGCAAGGATTTTGTGAGTTGCTTTGCAAGGTGAAGCTCAAATACTGCTGATTTCAAAGAGCAAAGACGCTTATTAAGATGCTGTATAAATCAAAGTCCATTCTGTTTTTGTGTTTTTTAAAAAATAAAAAGATTCAGTTGAATGCAGAGCCTCTTGGCTGGCTTGTAGAAGAGGCAGTGATTTCCAGTAAATAACGGCTGATGTATTCTCCATTTTTGAAGCAGTTTATTCCTAAGTCACAGAGATTCGTACCCATCCTTCTTTTTGCGCATGTACCGCGCTGGTTGGTTGTGTGGATGGATTATCTGTGACAAGCTGTGACATCAGCAAAGGCTGGATGCTGCCTGGCTCTGTGATTTTGTAATGCATCCTCCCATTACTGCCGGGCTGACTCATTCCCGCTGCAGGGTGAGTGAATTGTGTGAGGTTCGGGCCAGCACTGACTGAAGTGTTGAGTGTTGTGCTTCTGTGCAGAAGCTGTGCCTTAATTGTAAAACAAGCAGATTTTCCAACTCTGCTTACACAAATGATAGAGCTGAGAAGCAAGTGGAGAAAAATATTAATACTAATAAATAGACACAGACATGGTAAAATATACGAGATATTTAGTGGGGGTGCATAGTCTTTGGCCTTTGAAAAAGCCTCTGAATTAGGTTTTTGGTCTGTAAAGCATGTGAAAAGCACAGGCTGTGTTTTGCTTGGGGACCACCAGGGCGGAAGAATCAGTGTTCATCGGCCTAAAAAATACCAAGTAATCATGGTTAATTTGGACTATGAGGACTTTGTGAACAGGAGCCAATTTACTTTACCTGTAATGATCATAGGAAGCAAGAGTGAGTGGAGCAAGAACATGTAGAAGCAGCTCCAGTGCAAATGAGTACTATATTATTTGCATCCACTCACTTCAGGAGGGGGAAGTGTTGTTTATTAATAACTCAGGAGTCTACCAATTTCTTAGTTATTTATTAATGATCTTGTACTTACACCTGAAATACCAGACTAGTAGGGTTTTTGGTTGACAACGAAGAGACCTGGAGAGAACTGCTGAGAATTCAGCCTCTGGAAAGGTGAATGCTAATGAGAGCTATTCTGACCTTTGTATACTCTGAGGTATCATTTCAGTAGTGCTCACAGTCCCTTAGGATATGCTTTTAAGTTCCAGAGATTTTTTAAGTGCTCAGCAGAAAAAGAAGCTTATGTAGACAATTGGTGGGTTTGGAGCAAACAAAGTCTTTATAAAAACCTGACCTTTAAACTGGCTTCAGTTCATTCCTCATAGCTGCAAAAGTAATTAGAAAAACCAAGGAGGCGGGATCCTTTTGTGTTGTAAGAGGCATTTGGAGGGCAACAAGTTTCTCTTCTGAAAAAAGTAAGCTTGCTGACATTTTCTGTCCAGAGTTTTTGACCTTCATCTTGTAGATGCTCTCCTCTTAAGCTTACATGCTTTCCTGTTCTTTGAACAGCCTATTCTGGCTAAAAACCAAGGTACTTCTGAAGACTATTCCTTCTGGAGGACCTTCTAGCAACAAGAATTTGGAATGGCATAGATTACTTTTGTTTGTTTCCCCAACTTTTGTGGGAACATTTGGAAGTTTATTGGTTGCTTCCAGTGACTTTGGACACTAAACTCCTTTCCAGGATGTGTGTCCTGGAGTTTTATGATCCCTACAATGGCATCATGGATTCTAGAACGGTGGAAAGCAATTGCTTGGGACATTGTATCTATGGATACAATGGACTCCTTATAGTAGTCACTTACTTCAAGAACTGTTTTCACTTCATTTAGTCTTGAGATGGGGAATTTAATTATCATGCATATTTACACCAATCAAGAACAATGCTGATGGTGTTACCATTAATCCACATCCTGGACCTGGACACTGTGGACAAGAGCAGGAACTCCCTTACAAGGGGGGCCAGGCATAGTCTGGCACATGGCTAAGGATGTTTATCAAATGCGTAGGGGTATGTATTATGATCATTATCTCAGCAGATGTACTAGGTACTGCCATAGCAGGGTAGTCTCTTAGACTGCGCTGTTGCTTCTCTAAGATTGTAACACAGAAAACCGTCAACGGAGAAAGGGTTTTTTTAGGTGGCTTCTTCATGGAGCCCACCTTCCAAGTGTGAGGTTGGCCAGTAGCCTGCTGAAAAATTTTACAGGTGAGTTGCATCTCTCGTCTGCAAACACCTTGTGCCAGTTTTCTGTCCCTGTTTCTTGGCTACATTTTCAACTAGGTGAACAGTCTTTCCAAGCAGAAGCTCCCAATGAGGAGGTAAGCAGGCTGTGCTGCTGTGGGAGTGGTGTTAGCTAGCCACTATGGCAGATCTCCCCAGAAAGAGGCTGTTCTCAGATACTGATGAAAGCAAACCAGATTATGTCAGCTTTTGTGTGTATGGTAACTGTGTTTAGCAGAAATACAGAAGGAAGACCACACTAACTGAGTGAGAGTGTCAGGATGAGTACTATTCTAGTATATTGGTATTTCCCAACCATCTTAATCCTAGGCTCTCTTCAACAGAGTATCTCGGTTGATGGTTACCGTACATGGTACATTTGAATTCCTCAATGGGCTGTGATCTATTGACAGGGGTTAGCCATAAGGCTTCCTGTCCCAGGAGATTTAGTTCAGTACATTACAATAAAGTCTAATAAACTTAGCTTAACGTGTTATCAGAGATTCAGTACTTGACTGAAGATCATGTGGGATGGAAACACTCCCTGCCTTTGGTTTTTGTTCTCTCTTCTCTGTAGATAAGATATTTGGTCCAATGTCTCTGTGTGCACATGTTTTCCAGGGCATGGAATCATTTTGCTGGACAGGATCAATGCAGAGCAGAAGAGAAATAGCAGATGCTGGGGGCAGGAAGCAAGCAATAGCTGTAGGCTAAGGAGTAGTATCTGCAGCTGTGTTAGCTGGAGCAGATCTGGCTGTGATGCAAGGTGTCAACAGCTAAAGCTGTCTTACCTCTGCCCTCCCAAGAGGTTAAGTTTTGAATGGGAGTCAGCTGAAAGTGGCTCTGATAAGAAGCACAAATATGACTATCTTACAACATTTGACAAGCTGTCTAGTGCTACCTAGGCACCTGAAAAGAATTTCCCTCCGTACTTGAAAAAACCTTAATTTCAGTAATAGGAGGTAGTGGAAAGCTGTTAAGATGGGCCTGTAGCCTTTGAGTCAGCAAAGGATTACCCACAAAGCAAACCTTTCCAAGGAAGGGAGCAACTAGGGTTTTGTGACAACCAGCAGACATCCCGTTGTGTTCATCACTGCTCTTCATATTCACAGCGTCATTGTTGCTCCCAAGAGGCAGCACATGGGTCTGGAACTGAGACCATGATACTGACTGGAAAGATTGCTCACCAGCAGGCAATGATCTCTGGAATATAGCAGCCTTAGGCCTGGTGCTTCTATGGGCCTTGGTGCCAGAATGCCAGTAAATGTGCTTTAGTGTGGTTGTTTATAATGACTGAAGATGAAGAGGGTCTATGTGGCAAGCTTCCCAGAAAAATCCCAGCTGAGGAAAAGTTGAAAGTCGGCTCAGACAGGACGGTGATTGCTGCTTGACATTCAGAATACCTGGCAGCAAACAATGAACAATCCCAGTCTTGTAAGCATTTCATTCAAATGAAATGATGAGTACATAATCTTCTGTGTGTTTATGAGTGAAGGCAGTGTTGCCTAAAAACCATGACAGAAAGATTGGAAGAGGAGCAGGCAAAAAATAGACTGTAAAATTCTGTGAGCTTGCAACCAAGAGCCCAGTCATAGGTGCATGATGTTCCACCAACAGTTTGGATGTAGAAGGATGTTTTGAACAACTTTGGCAATGTCACGTGGATTTATCCTCTGTCACAGATTTACCTTGTCACATGCCTGTAACAGTTTTGATCTGGTCTTCAGTGTCCTAAAATTGTCTTCAGAGTGCTCCTGGCAAGGACCTGGCAGTTGAGCCAATCTTGTCCATGCAGAATGTTTGTAAATAGTACCAGTTTATGTGCCTCAAGTGCAAGAGTTAGCGTGGCTTCCAGTCACTACATGCAACCCAGATTCTAGTGGTGCTGTATAGGCTGTAACAAAATGCCTCGATCTCACATCAGAAATGTAGTGTAGGTAAGGATAAGATCAAAATCTGAGGAAGTGTCAATCCTGTCAGTCAAGTAAGTGGGAGCATACTGTCTGGTCCACTTGGGAGGAAGAAGACATTCTTATAAAGTGACAGGCCAGCCACAGAACATAGGAAGTGCATCTACACCTACACACATAACACAGAGTTTCATGTACCATCACTCAGTCATGGTTGGGAATGGTATTCTGTTTTAAATGTGTCACTTAATTAGTGCAGCAGGAAAAATGTAAATGTCTTGGGATCTTAAGTGTACAGGCATCAAATAGAAGGTTTTATTTATGCATATGTTTTCACATAATACTGTGTAGACCTTAGACTGAAGTCAGGAAGACCCTAATTCCTTTGCTTTTATCTGTACAGCATTGTTAACTTTTTACAAGACAGTGTAGTTAATCATTCTTATGCACACTGACTGTAAGTGTGCATGTAAGCAAATAATTCAATAGAACACAGGGTACAACTGGAAATAGTTAATGGATCAGAGGGAGCATAACTAGTTTTAGCAAAAAAANTTTTTTTACAGCTGCACCATTTGATTCAGGCAGGAGCCCTAAGCCCATCAGTGACTGCATACATGACAACTTCTATCATGGTAGTAGGAGATACTTTAAACATAAAAAGCCTGCTTCAGGTCTTTGGTAAAGGAGTGTAACCAGGCTGGGGCTACGAGTGTGTGCTTTGTTACATAACATGTGGAGCTGGCTTAATGGATACGGCCTATGTTACACTTACTTTGCCTGCCTTGTCTTCCTCTTCTAGATCCTGGTCAGAGATTTGTCTTCTTCACATTGCACGCTTCCCTTATTTATTCCTGGCAATTCTGTCAGCCCTTCTGAATTCTCTGAGAATTTGGAACTGCTATTACAGTTTCTTCACTGAAACCTTTCCTTGACAAGAAAGCACAGAGGAAGAGCCTCCATCAGAGAGGCTCAGAAATGCATGGAGAGGAACAGAAAGAAACAAGTTGTGACTCAGCACAGAGCCCAGCATTGATTCAAGAGCTCTATTGATGGCCCCCTTCTCACATCTAATCCTGTTTGCTTGTCATGTTATGCTAGCACTGATGAGTTGCAATACCTGTGATTGTCTCTCCCCCTTCCATCATACCGGCAGCATTGCATCTGTAGTTCACTTGTATAGCTTTCCACTCAAGCAAAGGCAAAGTGCCTAGAAAGAGCAGGCAAGGCTTCAGGAGAAGTGGCCAGGCTGCACTGTACCAGAAAAATTAGTTGTAGTGCCTTGGCATGGCTGGAGAAATCAGCTTTGAGAGGGGCTGCCAAGGCTTCAGTGCCACTGTGTGACTGGGGCTGGACTTATGTCAAGGGTACTTAAAAGCCTTTTGCTCAGGTCTTACTAAGGCCAGAATTTGGCTACCAATCCAAGGCTGTTTCTTGGGCCAAACAACAGTAAGTCACACTAACAGAATGTTCTCAACAAAAGTTCATTGTTAATTCTGATTTGGCACTTCATACTGGCAGAAATTCTCCATCTCTTTCTGATTTCAGTTAAATCAGGCCATAAGTTCAGAAGTTGTGGGAAATCAACCTGCATAGTACCTTGTATTTGTTTCTACTGGATACCAGGCAAGAAAAGTATTTCAGGAATTTAAAGCAAATCTTCTAGTGTATCACATATAAATTGCAAATGTCATTTTTCATCTCCTGTGTAAAAGAATCCTAGTCCTCCCATCCATGTGCATGTCCACGTTTTGGTACCTGTGTTCCTGCAATATTCCCTGACACAAAGGAATGCATCATAGGATGCTAAGTCTTTGAATGTATTTATTCAAAGCTGGATGAAAGATTTGCAGCCTGAGATCCTGGAGAAATATTAAGCAAATGCTTACAACAAGATAAAAATTGCAGACAATTGTGTGCGTAAATTCAGCATTCTTTGAAAGATACAGAGTTATTTCCCATCTGAGGGTAAATCCATAAGGAGTGCTACTAAGTAATCTATATTGTGTACTGCAGATTAGGAGTAGGTTAAGAAAGACTGCATATGGGGCAGTGTTAAAAGAGCTGGCCTGGCACTGGGTAATCTAATGGAAACTGAAAAGACAGCTTAAGCAAAAAAAGAAAATTTATGTCAATTTTTTTTCAGCAGAGAGTTAGAAATCTTAATATTCTGTGAAAAATCAGAATTCAGCAAGCAGACCCATTATATTGCTTCTATTGCTGCTGAAATAGGAAAAGGGGATGGACTGGTCAAGAGACATGACTTGCTTATGGTGAACACCTGTTACTTCAGAGGAAGGAAGTTTGTGTACAATTCAAAGAGCCCCAGTCTCGTGTAAATTTTGAGAAGGAAACCATCTGACTTGTTATCTACTAACCAAGTCCTATCTTTGCTATAATATTTCCACTTGTAATTTTCATTACCTTTGTTCTTCAGAGTGGTGAATGGCAAACTTAACTACAATTTTACTACCTTGGATAACCTTATGAATCACCTGTGGGAAAATAAGCTGATTCCAGGTAAGGGCAGCTCCTTGCCTCCACAGCCTGGTATATCTGTTCATCCATATTGTACAATCTTTAGAATATTCTCAGAGGGCTTTTTCAAAGCTAGTTTTGATAAAACTCCAGTATTTACCTCTTTGCATTTATGTCATGTCCATGAAAAACA
>VXBQ01015416.1:26005-45960 GCA_013400175.1 Phainopepla nitens
GCAAAATGGTCTTGTAACAATTAAGACAACACAAATGGTTTTACATTGCCTTTGAAGGCAGTTTTAGTTGGTTGAACTTGTAGATGAGATCTCTTGAAGAGAAGATTGTACTCATTGACATATACCTAAAAGGGCCAGAGAAGCAGATACTCTGGGTATAACTTCCCATAAATTTATGCAAACATTCACTCTTTTAAGTTTCCTCTGAGTCCTGCATTTATGTTGACAATTATTAGCTTTGACTACTGTAGTCACTGACAAGTAACAAGTAAACAACCTCAAATCTGAAATATTTCTGTTAGGAACACATGGAAGCAGGAAAGAGAACCATTTAATGATGCTTCATCATTAACAAGCTTGTTTCAGATGATGTGATAACCCCTTCGTTAATAAAAATGAGATAGCATTCACAAAAGAAGGAGACCAATTTCTTATGTCTTTTTTAGGATTTGAACTGATGGGGAATCCATCCGGATATTTTGTAGATTTTGAAGATAAAGAACATGTAGTACAATGGAGAAACTTAATTACTGTTCTGGCCAGGAGATACATAGGTAAGTTAAAAAAATAAAAGCCTTGTTATTTGTTCCATTCTGATCCTTTCTAGCTACTTCAAAAAGTTTTGTGTATTATGTGTAAATCCAATCCTGGATTTCAACACAAAACCAGAATATAAGCATGCCAGAACAGACTATGGAGACCATGGGATAATAGTCCCTCTTTTTAGTGATCTGTGGCCAACATCCAGATTGAGTGTTCTGATTAGCACATTTGGCCTGCCTTGGAGGACTGACTTTTTATCTTGTTATATTGTTGTGGTTGTAAACTACCAGCTTTCACTGAAGCATGATAACCTGAATACTTCCCGTATGCCAGCTTCAAATATTTCAAACAAGGCAGAAGGCTCAACCTGAATTAAGGGTAGGTGAATGCCCTAATCATAAAGCTGTAAGTCATCTCCCTCTCACCTTCCATCTTTTTCAAGTATTGCTGCATTTCATCAAAAATTAGAAATTTTATTGAAACTCCCAAATTACATTTCCCTCATTATTAAAAATAGTGAGGGAAATGACATAGTGGTAGTTCTGGGTGCTGAGCCTCACCTGCAGTCTGAACTAATAGAATTGTCTGTATAAGTCACTTTTTGATAGAATTGTCTGGATAGGCAGCTCACTGATAAATGAGGCCTCTCCTACAGATAGATATGGATTGGAGCATGTTGCTAAATGGAATTTTGAGACATGGAATGAACCAGACCACCACGACTTTGACAATGTGTCTATGACAGTAAAAGGTGAGCATGTTTTGGAGCACTTTTGAGTGTGGTGAAGTGAGACAGGTGTGGGGTGAGTAGAGGGATGACAGTGGGATCAGTCAGTAAGTTATACTGGCAAAGAAGTAAGATAGACAGGAGTGATAAGGAAATGTGACAGGTACACTGAAGCTGTTTTGCTAAGGTCATGTTACTGGCTACATTTTATTCCCTACTTGGGTATCAGGAGTAGTGGCACAGAAGAAACAAAACAGGAGTTACACTAAGAAGATGCAGTTCAGTAATTGGATATAAGGTACAGTAAGTAGCAGTAAGGGGGTGAAGGGTGGAATAAAGGAATGCTCCTCACTGAAGTTGCATGCTTTGGGAATATGCTTATAGAAGACCTTCAGAAGAACCTTGTGAAGGCAGCTGAGGTTTTGATGTCTTCTTGTGTTGTCAGTGCATAGGAAAGGGTAGTCCCAGTTTGTGAGGTCTTGCCAATAAATCAAATAATAGGGTTATAATATCTCCTTGCAGTTTTAGTTCCAGTTTCTGTTTTGAGTTACCATCTTTAATACATTGATCTGCTTGGACTTCAGGGTTTCTCAACTATTATGATGCTTGTTCAGAAGGATTAAGAGCAGCCAGTCCTTTTTTAAAATTTGGAGGACCTGGGGATTCCTTCCATCCCTTACCCAAGTCACCCATGTGCTGGAGTCTTCTCTGTCATTGCTACAATGGGACCAACTTCTTCACAGGGGAGACTGGTGTAAGGCTGGATTACATCTCTCTCCATAAGAAGGTTAGTCCAAGATTTCAGTTTAAAGCCATTTTTTAATCAGTTCAATCAAAGTTACATTTTATTCTGATTTACAGAATTGATGACAGTGATGATGATGAGTGTCCAGCCTATAGCAGCAAGCACAGCTACCTATTCTTGCAAAACTTTGAAGATGTTCAGTTACAAGACTTCAACTCAAAGCAAATTTGTCTTTGCTGACTCCCAAAGGGAAACAACTCTTCTTTTCTTTTCCATTTTATATTCTAGGAAGAGCTCATGCAAATTGTACATGCTGTAATAGATGAGGTAAAAATACGGATTTTGTTGGTGCACAGCAGCTTGGTGACCAAGGAATATGTTTTCAGGATATGCTTTATGTTTATGACTCTAGGTTATGTCTGTATGTTTACCACTGTTTTCTCACTATCACTAAGCAGATATCAAATATTGTTGCAGGGAGGTGGGAATTCTCTCTACATCTTGCAACAGGAAGTAGAAGCAGTTCAGCAAATTCAGAAGCTGTTTCCAAGTTTTTCTTCTGTTGCCATATATAATGATGAAGCAGATCCAATGGTTGGATGGTCCATTCCACAACCCTGGCGAGCTGATGTGACCTATGCAGCTATGGTTGTAAAGGTAACCGTTCATTGGTAGTTTTGGCACAGTAGTATCCCCACAGTATGTTAATGCAGTTGAAAAAGTAGACTTAACAGGTAACTTTGAAGCAGCTACTCAGACTAGTGATCCTAAAAAAGGAGGTCTCCTTACTGGGGATTTCCTTGAATAGTCTGGTTTTTGTAGCTTGATTTAATTTGTATTAGTTTTATTCATCTTTCCTTAAAAAAAAAAAGTCCAACCCAGAACCAAACGGAGAACTTGTTACAGAAGTGCTAGGGAACTGAGTTGAAGAATATATACAGACCCCAGTGACATCCATCTTATAAGATTACTCCCACACATGCCCTCTCCATGTAATACTACTCCTCTGGTGTCTGTACTGCTGGCTGTCACCTCACATATGTGAGAATTATTTCCCAGCTGCTTCATAAGTTTATCTCATCAAGAGACATGAGGTATAATAAAGAAGTTCCTTGAGCAGTCAGCATAGTCCATTCTTTGGTTTGGCTGTACACATTATCTTATTAATTACTGTTGGTAATTACTGACGTTGACCAGAAAAGCAGGAGGAGAAGAGAATGCTCAACATTCCCGCCTCTGCAGTAATTGCACCCTGCCCCCAGAGCAAGCTCAGCTCTTCCTCTGCATAGCAATAATTTCCACTGCAGGCCTAGTGCTTTGTGAGCCACTGCCTTAAACAGCACGTAGAGTCCAAGTGCTCCTGTGCAAAGGAGTAATTCCCAAACACAGGAGTATGTGACCCAGAAAAAAGATGCGTTTTATCAGCTGCTCCCAGTTCCCTGAGACTGCATATACAAGCAGTCTTCTCTAAGGCAACAAGTCATTGACTGCATCACAGAGAGTTTGGAAGACAAAATAACAGTGTTTGTAATGCTAAGGTGATACGAAGGGAGAAAGAATAACCAATCCAATGGAAAATTAACACTTGATTGTAAAGAAGCTGAAACACTGTGTTCCTTCAGAGACACAATTGTGAGATAGTTCAGTTGTCAGCCTTTTGAAGTTCTGCTTAATTCTGATACCCAGGCACAATCTAATAAACAGGGAACTTTGATGTTTTGCAGGAGGGCAGCACGGCAACCAGTGAAACACTAGAATTAATTCCAAGTTAGCACCAGGTGGGAGAAATGACTAATTGAGAAACAGAATCCAGGACCAGCTCACAGACACTGATTTAGTGGGTACAAACTAACTCCAGATTTGGAGAACTATTTAGATTTAATTCAGATGGTAAATCCTGATTACTAGTTAAGTATTCAAGACAGAGAAGCATCATTTGTAGTGCAATAGACAAGGAAATGTGTTCATTATTTATGAAGAGTAGTAGTAATAATTGTTTCTACTTACTACTGGCAAAACTATGCGGGTACTTCAGATTTTACAGTGATTAATATATCACCTAAAGTACAGTTTTTCCAAGACTTATGATGAACAGTTATTTTCTTGAGTCTTTTCTAAAAGGCAGAGTGACAGTTCTTTACAGAATTCTATGTAAAGATTTAAAAAAAATACAGACTGCATGTTTGTTGTTTTTTCTCCAAGGTGTAGGTTCATTTTCTTTATGACTTTGCAGGTAATAATCCAGCACCAAAACCTGCTCATTTCCAAAGCCAACAACACCATCAACTACTCATTGTTGAGTAATGACAATGCCTTCTTGAGCTACTACCCCCATTACTTCACGCAGCGGACTCTGACGGCGCGTTTCCAGATGAACAATACAAAGCCACCTCATGTCCAGATGGTGCGGAAACCAGTGCTGACTGCCATGGGCTTGCTGGCACTGCTAGGTATAGAAACCACTGAATAAAGAGCACATCAATAACCCCTCCTACCTAGAAGCCTCCAGGCTAAGAAGGATTGTTCCAGCCATCTCACTATTCAGAAAAGCACGAGTTCTCCGATTCACTGTTTACTAGCTGTGTTAAGAAAATGGAACTTCATTTCTTCAGAGAGATTGATAGATCAGTAAATAAAGCTGAGAGTGTGTTATCCATTTGATTTAACTTACTGCTTTGTTTATACTCTCTGTGTGCCAGATGCTCATTTTTTGTTGACTGGTACTTCCCTCTTGTCATGCAAGGGGTACACCCCTCAGGCTGCAACTGTCTTTGAGGAATCCCTGCAGCTGGAAGACTTGTGCAGCATAGTACAGGGAGAACCTCATTCACCATCACCTGTTTGCATGTTGCTAGCTGAACTGCTAAGCATAAGAACTGCTGTAGTATGTACATACACTGCTGTTGTAAAATAAATCTGACTGAAGGCTGTAATTGGTAAAATAAGGCAGAACATAGCTCAACCTATGCTCAGTCTATTTGCATGCTTTGACCCTGCAGCTTCTGGCACAGGACTGACTAACAGTGATGCTTACAGTTGTCACATTTTTTAAAGGAGAAAAGCAGATTTCTGCAGAAGTGAGGATAAGTGGAGATGAAAGCGCTCAAAACAGCACAGTTGGTGTGCTGGCATCTGTGCACACCCCAAGTGAGACACAGCCCTCAGACAGCTGGCAGGCTACAGTACTGATGTATTCAAGTGAGGATAACAGGACTTCATCCAACATCAGCACTGTCACAGTGAATGCCACCCACTTCCCCAAACATAGAGGTAAACAAATATCATGTAGACAGCTCTTGTTAAGTGATCTTTAAAACTGCCTTTCATTGCAAGAGTACATATAATTTCCTATCTTCCTCTCTCATCTTTTGTGCACTCCTAGATTTTCTGAGGTATAATAGTGTTCTTCTTTGAAAGATTCATTCCTAATGCCTAAACTTTGACTCTGCCTTTAATGGCAACTGCCAAGTGCTGCTTTTTTGGAAAGCTATTGATTTCAGTGTACTTTGCTGGATATTGCCAGGCAGCAGTTCCCTTAATGAGATGATTCCAAGACAGCCAACACAAACACACGATTGCACAGCTGATGCAGTTACCTAACAAATGCATGCAGCACCTGTGCAAAAAGAGGATTTCAATTTTGGTTGTGGAAGTAATAGTTTGAAATGTAAACTTGGCAAATGTCTATTGTAGAGCCTCATGAGAGTGCTAGCCATGGGGCTTTCCTGTGGAAGTCAGGCTCCAAAGTGCTGAAGTCTCTTTTGAAAAGGTAGACTTTCACACCTGCTAAATTTATCCTTGTTAATCTTTAAATCCAAGTAAAGAGTTTACTTTCTTTTGTTTATGTTCATACAGAACTGGTGTATGTGACATACTACATGGATAACAACCAAACCAATCCCTATCTGAAGTGGAAAAACCTAGGAAGCCCTGACTTTCCATCTCCAGAACAGTTCCAGCAAATACGGGATGCTGAGGTGTGATTATGTGTTTGCTTGAAGTGTGGCATGGGTTAATTGCTTGTGAAAAAGACAAGAAATCAGGCTGTAATCAAAATTTCCTTAGCCCACAGTCATTCACTTTTCATATATGCACAAAAATTCACTTGCAGTCTTGCAGAAAAGTGTAGCTCATACACAACTTAGGCCTTTGTGTTTATGTTATACAACTTCCTTGCTCTTACGGGTCTACCTGTAAAATAGAGAGGCATAGTTGCTCCTGGGGAAGTTCTGCCTTCTCTCTGAATCTTTAGTGAGCTTTGAAACTCCTTCTGTTCTATATTCCCAAGTAAGTCACATGGCCCTGTGTATATTGCAGTGTTGCTGCACTAGAGAGATGAAATGAATGCCCTCAATAATAGAAAACAATCACCTCCCTGAGGTGAAAACTACCCTGTGCAAGTTCAGAAAACTGAGGGGCTCACAGGGAGACTGACAATTTTCCCTCATCCTCACCAGTGCTGAATGCACCACAGAGATAATTAAGGAGTAAATATTCTCTGAGAACTCCTCCCTGTGGTTGAAAGCCATGTGGAGATTGCTTACTGTATGTGAGCATATGTGAGCAGCCTGTCACTTCAGCTCCCCCTCCCATAGTTTCTGCTGTGCATTCAGACTCCCAGGTTAAAAACAGGAGGTCATCTTTATCTCCTTCAGGGCCCACAGACAGTATTTGCTTTCTGACTTTGGTATACAATACTGTCTTTTCTTCCCATAACTGAGTATTGCTAAAGCCTGTTGGATACTGTAGGAGACATCAGCTCTTCCTTGAAAAGGGCAGCAGCTAGGTTTTAAATGCTCTTGGCTATCTAGTACATCTCTGGTACCCCAGAGACCAGCTGTGTACCTGTTGTAGTAGCTTGCTCTGCACGCTGGGAAGAGATAGTCCATGGTTTGTAAAGACCTCTAGCCTGAAAGCCATTCATGGGAGGTTACAGAAGTGACAGATTGTGCCTAAGGGCATTTGTGATCAACTCAATTTGTGAGATGGACAAACCTCTATTTCCTGAAGAGCTGGAAAACAGGTGAGTATAAAGTCTTCCACTGTGGAGAACTCTGATGCCTGTAAGCACTAGCAGTACCAACTCTACTGGAAATTTAGAATCCTAAAGTAAATACACAGCACTTTACACTGGTTTAACAGTTGGTCTTTAGGTGCTGTAATGAAAGATTTTTCACAACACTACTCTTTGGCTCCGCAGGACCCACTGGTAACAGGCCCATTCCCACTTCCTGAAGCTGGCATCCTGACACTGAAGCAAGACTTTCCCATTCCCTCAGTCTTTCTTATCCACATCTGTGCAAGACCCAGATCAGCTCCTGATCAAGTATGTGTTGTATTCTACCATCAGACACATCAAAACTGAAACTGCTTCCTGCCTTAAATCTTAGAAGAAGACCATTTGAGTTAACTTTTTGTTAAAATAACTGTGTAAGAATTAGTGAATAAGCAATTATTTTCTCTTTTGATGAGAAGGCTCTCAAAGATATAATTCAAGATAAAGTACTACATAGTAAGTGATAAGAGCCATCACTGAGAGGAATGGAAGTTCCCATGGTGGGAAATTAGTATGCAGTACTGAAAAGTGCAGTATCTCTTTAAAAATCGCATGGTGTACTACTGGGATTGACAACATCTCTCCAGTTAATAATTGACAGCTAAAGCTAAAATGGAATCAGGGCTGCCATATTAGACATCTGCATCTGTTCATTCAGTCTCACCCATGTTCACAGTGGTGCTCAGAGCCTCTGAAGGTCCTCTGCAAAGCTGACGGGTGGGAGACATAGGCTGCAAAAAAGCTACAGAGCCAAGAATTTTGTTTTTACACCTGACTTCAATGGAAAAAAATCTAACCAAGTAATTAGTAAGGAAGAATGAACACAGAAATTTGACCTAGCTGATTGTTTATACAGTTTTCTTACATGGGCTTGTGTCTTTGGACAGGTGACTGGTGTTCGTTTGATCCCTCTCACAAAGGGGCAGGTCGTTGTGCTGTGGGACGATGACTGTGTAAAGTCAAAGTGAGTAGCTTGAAAATAAAATATAAAATGATACAAATGAGTTGCCAGCATACTACTCCCTAAGTTTCCACAAGCCCCACAGAGTAAAATAAGTTCATAAATTAATGAACTGTCGCTCCTTGGTAGATGATACAGTGCATTTGTCTGACAAATGAACTGTAGGATCTGTGTGCACAAACTGTGAAGAGCAGCCCTGCCTAATTTGCTGCCTGATCAAAGGAGTCTGCCTGTTGCTCACCAGCATTCTGAGGGAATTCTATACAGCATAGCAGACAGGAAGATTCATGGTAAATGTTATATTATCAGCAGATGCCTAAGTGGGATCTTGCACATCTCTGTAAGGGATGTGAACTGGAAGAGAAAACCTCCAGTGGCTTGCTTCAGCAAACTGGACTCAACTGCAAACACTCTGTAGGTGAACTCTGAAAGATGTTCCAGTGTACAACCAGATTGCCTCAGGAAGCAGTGTCTTTGCTCCTTTTCAAGCCAATCTCCCTAGATTCTTCATTCTTGATAACCTCGGTGTCTGAGTGAAAGATGTGTGATGTTTTGTGATGTTGCATATACCCAAAGCAGCAAGTCATTCTAGGTGTTTTTCTGGAGGGCTATTAGAGCCCTGGTTCTTCCTAATAGTGGCAATTCATACAATCCTACATTTGGTATGAATGA
Organism: Phainopepla nitens; assembly: GCA_013400175.1. Taxonomy (NCBI): domain Eukaryota; kingdom Metazoa; phylum Chordata; class Aves; order Passeriformes; family Bombycillidae; genus Phainopepla; species Phainopepla nitens. The sequence goes on from VXBQ01015416.1 coordinate 34,710, forward strand.
ATGAACTGAACATTTCTTATTTTTGTCTTTCTTGTTGAAATAGCCCTGAGACTGGTATTTGACAGTCCACACATTATCAGTTGTATTTACAAACCTCTCTGGTTCTCTTTTCTAGGTGTATAAAGACATTTGAAGTGGAATTTTCATCAGATGGAAAAGTGTACCAGCGGGTTAATGCCAAAGACACAATATTCACTCTCTGGGTCTACAGTCCAGGTATGGCAAGAATACTTGCATTAGGTAATCTGTATTGTGATACTGCCACTCATGAGTGTGTGAACCCTTGTTTAGTAACTACTGAAGGTAGGTGACTTACTAGTAGCATACAGTCCCTCACAAATAAGAACACATCCCTTCCTTTAGGATCATATTCTCAGTGAGAGCCTCATTCTCAAGGACAAACCGTGATCGACAGGTAGTCATGAGGACATTATTAGTAGTATGTTGTAGGTAATTCCTTGTCACAAAAGCCAGTCACTGAGCTGCAGGCCTGGCAAGGTCCCTGAGAAGTTAAGGAGTACTTTTGTAGGTGGTGTAGAAATATGCAAAAATTATAACAAAAAAGCCCACAAAAAGCCGTGACCAGACCTTGCATTAGAAGCTTACTCAGATGAAACATCCAAGTGAAGGAAGATACTGATGTTTTATTTGGGTATGTTTTTTGTTTATCTGCAGGTGGAGGGAGTGTTTGCTGGTTTTTTCTTTGTTTTTTTTCTTTTTTAAGCAAAGGCGGTCTAGTCTGCAGCATGACCATCCAACAAATAATTGATAATAAGCACTGATGAGAGCTGGGTGAAACACAGACAAACCTTGCCTTACAGTGATACTATTAAAAGCAGTTGAGAGATGTTTTTACCAGAAACAGGGGCTTATCTTACCCTGAGAAAGTCAACATGGTTAANTATATCGATTGTGTGTGCAAAGATTCTGCTAGGGAAAGCTCTGTTCTTTGAACTGGAGCAAGGATAAAAAGCAGCAGAACCACAGAAGATCAGCTCACATACCTTTAAAGTAAGTGGTGCTGCTTCCTGAGTAGAGCAGAGAGTTTTCAGTCAGCCTGTGTGCTTCTTGTTCTGCTTCTTTGTTGAGCCTGTCCCCACATAACCTGTGGCAAAAAGGCAAAATTCAGGCAGAAAAGTAAGTTGGAAAAGAAGGAAATTACTAATTGTGTGTTGCAGATGTCACAGCCTTCTTCCAAAGGGACTACTGGGAAAGCAGTCCGTTAGCTGTACTTGCAAATCCTACTAAGTAGAGAGGACACCCTTGGTGAAATAAGATAAAAAAGCCGGTACTTGGCAATGAGGAATTTGTTGTCATTTTTAATCAGACAGGCACAGACACACGTAGGGTGCAGAACTGATTTCCCCAGCCCATTCCACAAACCTACATTTTACAGGAGTAGTGCCTGGTTCACATCCTCCCAGTACCACAGGTGTCAGTGTTTCACAGTTACCATTTCTAACCTTTTCATTTGCAGGAAGCTCAGTCTCCGGCTTTTACAGAGTGCGTGCCATTGACTACTGGGGGAAGGCAGGCCTGTCCTCTCTTCCCGTGGGGTACGTCGAAGCTTTCAAGTGATGCTGAAGAGTGGTGCCTGCCTTGGTGTCAGAGTGGTGTATGTTCCTTGCAAATGACAACTCCCCAGAAAAATAAAACTCCTCCCAGGCTGAGGAGGGTGTATGGAAATGACCTGATGAAGTTAGGAATGCAAGTTAGAAGCAACTGCCCCTGTTAACTCTTCACAGCACGTAAGACAGCATTATCAAACAACCACAACTGCCAACCCTACTGGTAAGAGGCTGCCATAAGACAGGGATTCAGCCTGGTAACTAGGAATTACGGGAATAAATTTTTCTTATTCCCCTTTTTTCACTGAGCTAACGACCAGGGCAAGCTAAGATTTATAGAGGGCACAGACTAGCAAGAACAGAACCGTTGCTTCACTGTGTGAGTGAGGATGGTAGCAAAGTCACGTGAGGGACCTGAGAGTGAACTGGCTGTCTTAGATGCCAGGCTCTCTTGACTTAATGGTTTGATGGAGAAGTGCACAGCAATCAGACACATTCAGAGCATGAAATAAAGGATGCCTTATTCCCTCCTGGTTAGTCACAGTGGGTTATTTCAGAATGCTTGCCGTGTCTTCAGGTGTATGAGGTTTTTCACTCTCTCACAGAGGGGTTTCCATGCTGCTCTCTCAGTATTTGTGACCATTACATGGATGTCAGAGCTATTGCCCATAGGCAGAGGAAGGGGTATCAGCTCAGAAGGGCAGAAGGCATGGAGAGTCCTAGCCTCCAGACTTCCCTGCCTTTTCTTTCTTGCTTTTGCCCAAGTCACCTGTTTGCACTTTGGCCATCAGCTGCTGCCAAAGCCCCTCTTTCTCACCATTGCTGTCACTTAGCCTGGTGTCCTTCAACCCTTAGAGCTGACACTTCCCCTCACAGACTGTAAGTGGCCAGTCAGCTCTGCGTGGCCAGGAGAAAGCTGAAACACTAGTTAGAGCCTTTTGTTTTTTCATATGACAGGACAGCACGCTCTTGAATGTAGCAGGGCTGCTACTTATGACACTTAGGAAATTAACAAAGAACAGTTTGAGCTCCTGTGCTTTGCAAAGCATGTGCAAAAGCGTGTGATAGCCCTAGATCACCGACTACAGATCACCACTGGCTGTGCTTGCAGCTGCCAAACACTTTATGTAAACAGTAAAGTTCCCTGAAATTGCAGGGGTGCTGCTTTATTCTTCCCTTTTCCCAACTGGCACAGTTTGAACTGTGCCTTTAACAGGCTTGCAGAGAGGAGGATTATGCCAGTGAAAATAGCTGGAGTGTTTTCCATAAGAGGAGTGACTTTGTCACATAAACAAATCCCCTACTGCTCTCTTTGCTGACATCAGCCACCTCACCAACGCAACAACAAAAACTGTGTATTTGATGAAACATTCAGGTCTCAGAAAAAAAGAAGTGCCCAAATTTGCACAGTAGGAGAGAGCTGAACTACCTCAAATACCCTCAACTTTTACAGCAGAGAAAAGGAACATGCAAAAAGCCAGTGCATGTGAAATGTAGCCTCGTATTGCCGCACTTGCTGGTTACTTGTTCATATGCTTGTACTGAAAATTAGCCTTAAAGGATTTATTCTGTCACAGAATTCAGATGAAATATTTCTTGCCTCATTTAAGTTTTTGTAAGGGGCACTTGTAACATCCTAGTCCTCCAATTCCTTGTCCATACAGGCAGAACAGAAAAGAGCCATGGGTCCTACTGAATTGAAAACCCTCTCAATTTAAGAAAAGTTACTGAGACAAGTTACTTGGATGGAGATACTAAAAATACATTTTACACTTGTGATATTTGTCCCTAAGTGAAGAACCAGTGTACACAGCTAAGTTAAATTTAGTGGTTAACACATGTTCTTTTGCTAGTATGAGGTAGAACCACAAATAAAATTATTTAGAGAAATACTAAGTGTAGGATCTTGGGAGATTTTAGTGTGTCTGAAGCAGGGGAAGATGTAGGAGCTTGAGTGGACAGTTTAGTGTGTTAGGATGTGCTGCCTGAGTAGCCCTTCTGCTTTAAAATTTTCCCACCTTGGCAATCAGAATATAGCAGTCTTTATCAAAACAAGGACTATGTACTAGTTACAGGTGTATTTAAAAAAAAAAAAAGGAAAAAAAAGGAGCAAAGAAAAAAAGAAGAAGAAACATAGCTGTAGTGAATAGTATTGATTTTTTTATGCAGGGATGAAAATATATAGATGTGCAAACCATGAAAAATAGAAGATTTCTTCTGAAAATCTTCTTTGCTGCTATGATATAAACTCATTCCTTTAAAAAATGAGCATGTATTAACAATTACAGAGAGAAAAGACGTTGGTATTTCCAGGTATGAGTTTATTTCTAACAAATTATAGAAGTTTTGAAGTGGCGTTTTCTTTTTTTATCATTTAATGTCTACAGATAAACGCTATTTAGTACTTGAAACTTGAGATTTCTGTAATCATCTGTTGCTGACTCTGATAGTGTTTCCAAAATTGCATGTTTAATCTCATATGTTACCTGTAGTGGTCAGCCCCGAATTACAGTTTGAGTTTTCAGAAGTGCCAAGTATCCATAGCGCCATGTGTGAATAGCAGGTGCTTAGTAGTTCTGTAGTACCATAACCAAAGCAAGGCTGCAGAGCACTCATATATGTCTTTTGCTGTTCATTAATCCAAATAAGAATATGTAACTGCAACTGCAACAGGGGATTATTTGCCTGCGCTTCAAACAAAAGTTTGTGAGGCTATGTAACCATTTTGCAACTGAAAGAACCTTTCAACTGAGTATTTTACATTGTCTAATTGTGTATATGCTACATTTGTTATCATCTTTTGTGAGAGCAAATAAAACCAGTTTTTAATCTTTCAGATGAACTCTGAAAAAACAGAATCTGATCATTGTGTTCTAGAAACTGCTTACAACTCCTATGTCAACAACTTAATCTTGGAAAGTAAAGACTATTCACAAGGACTGTCATGTTTTAACTCCAGCCAGCAGCTAAGTACCACACAGCTGCTCGCAGTGGCTACCAGGACGAGGGGTAAAAGCTTGACTTGTGGAAGTTCCAGCATTACATAAAAAAACTGAAGCATGAAGGGAACCTAACCATAAAAAATGTTGAGGCTGAAGTAGAAACCTGAATGCATAGATTGCCTCAGTTACCACAACCCAGGGAAAACTGGTCAAACTATCATAGTGTCTGATCTCAGGACTCGCAGTGTCCTTGCTGGAGGAGGCTCACTGGTGTGTGAAGGACAATATCCTTGCAGGGTCCCTCCTGCTGTTACACAGTCATAGTCTTTCTGCCAGCATTAAAGGACCTTCTGAGGACAAAACAACAGTCCTTTTAATGCAAAAACAACTTTTTTATTTTGTCTTGTTAGTGGAAAGTTTGTGCAGGACAGAGATTATGATTTGGGATCTCTACACACACTTAAAACCCAGGAATAATAGACTGCTTTTCATCAGCCAGCTCAAACAGCGGACAGAAGATGTGTGCCTCTAGATATATATACCTGAGATGTTTCATGTTGAACTCAACAGAATTTCAAGAGAAGTGTAAATCTCATCAGAATACACTCATGACTGCCTGCCCCATCCTGCCTTGTCTTTCAGTTTTCCTGCAGTCGTTGGAGACAAATGGGTATGATGTAGCTCCCATCTGTTCCTTAGCCTACCATATCGTACAATGAGGACTTGCTTGTGGTCCTGATGGAAACGTGCTCCCCCAGGTACAATTCCTGGGGCACGTGAACTCTGTGGTGTATTCAGCCAGAATCACCACTATATTTCTGTGATCCTGCAGGCTTTGCCTGATGTGGTGAGGGGGAGTTTCGCTGCCTGTCTCATCGGGACAGACTACACCAAACACAATAAGGATGCACTGGGTCCTGCATATTGATTGTCACTTCTTGCTACAACTGTCAGGTGCTCTGGTCGTAAAATTAGTGTAACCATAGACATTGAAAATCCCACTTCTCTAAGACTGGTACTATTGCTCTGACTGTTGTGGCCAAAGGCCACACTCCTTCACCTGAGGGTTAGTGCTGTCTAATCAGTTGTTATACAAGTCCTGAGGTCACAGATTCCACCCCAATACTTCCTGCTGGGAGCAGGGTGGAAGTGAAGAACATTCAATCAATGCACTGACCTTGCACTTAGTCCCGCAGAAAAGGCTGATTTTCAACACTCAGTAGTTCTCTGTCTGTGTGAGGTTTTGTTAGCATTGCCTGCTAGTGCCTCTCTATTTCTGTCCTTAGAAGGTAGCTCTTCTGTCCCTAGGTGGTAGCTCAAAATCTTGTTCCCTATCAGGGTAGCTTTCCCTAGACCTGAAGAGCAAGGACACCTTTGTTCAAGTGGGTTGGGAGCCTTACAAGTATTGCCCAGAAATCCTGGAAAATACGAGTTTGAGAGACTTTTCTGCATCCCTGGGATAATGTCTCTGGTCCTAGAGAGTGTCTCTGGTCTTTGGTTTCTATACTTTTTCTGGTTACTGTAGGTAAGATTGTGCAAGCACCTTGCAGAAGCTGTTTAACATAGTAGTGCTCTGAAGGTCTTCAATTGACATCAGCCTTGTTCCACACACCTTTTGGAAGCCTCAGGAGTAGGGGCTGTTCAGGGTGGTCTTACCTCTGTGCTTGGTAATTATAAATTGTGAAAATTTGTGTAGTTGACAAACTGCAGGGTTCAGCAGGATGCTGGAGTGTTCTAGACTGGTATTTTTGTTACTAGGAAACACAAAGTGAATGTGATTGTACCAAAAGCAGTGGGGAAATGCCTGTCAATAATGCTGACTCAGCTTGCCCTTTTTCTACATGGAGATTTCTAGGTACTCTTCTTTTGGTTTTCTCTGTCTCTGAAAATCTTTGCCATAATCCCTATCTGTTCTATGGCTTTCACTTCTGTACCTTTCAGATACTGAAAACTGGATTATGAAGGCAGAGGGGAGCAAATTACTGGTAATGTCATTAGAAATGCAAGCACCCACTCATTTAAAGCAATGTTCAGTGTGACTGAAAATGGCATCTGTTTTATTGCATTTGTGGTTCTCCCCTTGGGACTCTTGCTGCAGGTAGCTCTGCCTCAGACACGCTCTCAAGTCTGGTTTTTGGCTGGAGCCATCTCACTGATGTGTCTGCCCCCTGCCCTGTGCCTTGCTGCCCTCACTTGCTGACTTTCTAGGTGAATCCCAGACTTACCCTGTCACCATGCTTTCGTCTGATGATCAGCACTGTCAGGGGACATGCCCCTCTCACCATCCTTGCCCCGCCCCACCTTGTTCAGTGCTGGGGAGGGACACTGCCCCGCCTGTGCTGAGAACACCCTTGGCTGCTGTCTCGCTGCTCCTCAGTGAGCATCCTCAGTGCTTCTGCTCCCCAAAAGACAGTACAGAAGGGAATAAAAACCAGTTCCAGAGATGCCTTTTTTTCAAAAACATTTATTGACAAATGCCACATAAGGTATTCCCTTGAAAATTCAAATATCACTATTATATTGCACACTTTTTAAAGATCCCCCAATATTTTCATGTGTTTTTCAGGAAAAACACACTATTCCATACTATGATTTTTTTTTTTATTATTATTTGAGTGGCAACTTCAAGACCAAGAGGTCTGGTTTCTGTGCTTAAGGATAGGATCAGAAGCGTACTTTTAGCAGGCCCCTGGAAAGAAAGAAGAGTAAACTTTAGTCTGTGCAAGTAAGTTTGCAAAGTGCTTTAACAGCCATTAAGTCTCCAGTGAAGCTGTAACTACAACCTTCTTAGGGTACTTCTGAATCATAGTACAAGAGTAGGGTGCAGGGTGCAAAAGTTGCTGTTTGTGTTTCTCTGTGTCTATTGGCACAGATGCAGGCAGCCTTTCCCAGCCAGCCATGGGCTTTTGGCTTTCCTGAGCACCCAGCCATGACCAGCTGCCTTCCCTCTGCTACAGCGGGCAGTACAGAGGGGTATGGGGCAGGGATACCCGTGCCATGCCCACGGCCTTGGGCAATGCCAGTACCTGCTCGGTGCTGGAGGACTGGCTGACACAACAACATGCTGTTCAGGAGGTTTTAGCTGCCATTCCTTGTCCCACAGTGTGGAGCACATGTGTTACATGGCTTAGTAAAGGGTCAACTTAGAGGCAAGGCAGTGAGGTTGTGAAGGGTGTGGGTGCTCAACTGCCAACAAAGGAGAATTTAGGCCTCTTGCACAGCCCTAAAAAAGTATCTGCCTATTTCATGGACAGCATTTGAACTAGAAGATCAATTCCTGTACCTCCAGAAAAATGTTCTCAAAATGGGCTTTAGACATGGTCTGTTTGCGTGTATGTGGTGCAACTGGTGACTCCCACAGCCAGCAGACGCAGTCAGAAATGCTGCTCAGAGCCCCTCATCCCTGCTACTCAGACCACACAGGACACAAGTCATGTTGGAACTAAGGAGTGTGAGACTGGTCCTTCCTGGAGGCACCTTCTCATCTTTTCCTGGATGACGCTGCACAGACCCAAGGTAAGATGCCATTGTGCAAGTGGCCAAGACAAGCATTTCCAAGTGCAGGAACACCAGCTTGTTGCATCCATCCCTGTTCTGTCTACTACAGTAACAGGCTGATCTTCTTCTGGATGTGTACCAGAACACACAGGATTCCTGTAAGTAGCAATCTTAAGGCTGCAGAACCAGCCTAGAGCAGGTTCTGCAGGTTCAATTCCTTGCATGGATTTCCCTTTATAGCTCTTTTCCTGTTAGATCTAACATGAGGAAAAGGTTACTAAAAAAGAACTGAGTTTGCTGTGGTTCTGTCACATCAACAGCAAATGCAATCACCTACTGTGCAACTCAGTGAGTTTGCTAATTAGCCTGAAGTACCTGACTGAAGCACAGGCTGGAACTGGCCAGACATGCAGATTTCTTCCTGCTTCTGGCGCACAATGCGCTGGATGGCCGGGGGGAGGCCGCGGGGGTTGCGCGAGAAGATCAGGGAGTAGCCATCATCACAGGAGCCATCCTCCTTCAGGCTGCGGCAGGCGTAGGTGATGGCATAGTTATCGTAGTCGGTGTCAATCACCCAGTAGTTGTCCCCTGAAACACACAGGTTTGTCACAGTGGCCACAACAGAACAGATGTGGATCCTTCAGCAGGGAGATGGCAAATTTCACATGGCAGGGATAGCTTTCCAAAGGGTCTACAATCACATCACACATCGAGCATATCTCCACACCATGAGGGGAAGAAGTGGGACAAGCACAAGGCATCTTGAGACTGATTTTCCACATGATGCTCACTGCATTTTGTTTCTTAGGCTAGAGGTATTAGGAGGACTAGGATTTTCTAGGTTTTCAATGGCAAAATATCTCTTTATGTTGCTTGCTGAAGCATGGTGGAAGGAAGGACATGCAGTACAGATTACATTTCCTATACCAGAGCCTCAGTATATCATTCCTCCTATTTTCTAGCCTTTCTCAACTAAGTTCTTTTTGATGTGGCTTATCTGCCAGTACTAAGGGAATGTACTTCTTTGTTAGACATTAGAAGTCCTCCCCAATTTCCACAGCTGGAGAACTGCAGCTATGGGAGACTCAAAAGGATGGGCTTTGAAGTGCACATAACTGAGGGTCAGCATGAGCAGTTTCTGAAAGTTGGACTTGAGTTAACAGCTCCATTTCTTTGAGTCCAGCTGTCTATCTGAGGAGAAATGTGTCTTACTGCTGGGGTGCAGCTGTGTTCCACGTGTTCCCTCTGTTTAGCTCTGAGGTGCTGACTGACCTCAGCACTTGTATATGCCCACAGTGGACCCCTGTAGTATGGCTTCCCTAGGTTCAACTCCACACTTGGCTGTACAAGTGTGGCCCAGTGCCTCTGAGCTTCCTTGTTGACATCTGTAGTGTGTAAGAGGGATCTCTGAGGAGTCTCTGGATGCTGCCTTTTCTGTGGAGATAAAATACACTGCTTGGATAAAGCATCCTCCCAAAACGATGTTTTGTCTTCACTTGGAGCAATCTGAGCTGAACCGATTTTTTTGCTTATATGTGGAAACACACATCTGGACAGCTGTAAGCAATTGACTAGCATCAGGAGGCTGGAGAATTTAACTCACCACCACTGGAGAGGTAGCTGGCTAGTCCCTGGTAGGTCATATACATTTTTGCAGGGGTGGTTGGGTCAGGTACTGTGTACTGAGCAGCCATGTCAGCACAGATCACCCAGAAACTGTAACGAGATCCGTAAGATTCAAGGTAAAACCTGGCAGCATGAGAGCTTCAAATGGGCATACTTCACTCAGGACATGGGCACAACTGCCTCAGGCATAGGCATGGCCTTTATTAATGCAAAGTCGCTATCATGAAGTGATACAAATCTGTGATATCCCCCACACTGCCAGTGATTCCGGCTGCCAGCTGGTCCCCAACTCTCCTGTATGGCTACACTTGTTTGGGGCAGTGCTCTGACCCTCCTTAAGTTCAGTAAGCTTTTTGCCACCCTTTTCTGTACAGGCAGACAGCCACCAAGCACAATAATAAACGTTGTTTCTTGGCTCACTGCTAGCAGTCTGCAGGGTGAGCTCACTCGCATCTGGGCTCTTTTGGGGTCAGTAGCTCTGCCCCAGGAGGAGGCAGGGACTTGGCTTTCCCCTGTCTATCCCTTTCAAGCAATATTGGCACAGGAATGTCTGTTACAAGCACAGTAATAGTTACAGCCCCTCTGCCAAGTGGGTGAAAAGCTGTCACACAGCCTTTGAGAACCCTGTGGGTGTCCATTTGTTGATGCCCTTCTTGGTTTGGTATCTGTTTGCTTTGAATGCCATCCACATTTTAGCACTGTTTGCCAAGCTAGTGAAACAAGTGTTTGTGAAACAGTGGAAGGGTCTTCATCATTCCCTTCCTTGCTCAGGCTGCACTTCCCCTTATCCTGCCTTTGCAGAAATAAAATTTGCAGCAGCCTTGAGACCCCACTTGTTTTCTGAAGAGTCCTTTCAGGCATCTTCCCCCTTGCACAACATGGCATGCTTGCAAAACCTCATTTGCCTGTTCCCAAAATATCTTGGAGTGCTGCACTGTTAGGATGTACAGGGTTCACAGCCACCTGCTAGTGCTAGCATATTGGAAGCCACAGATCTTCTCTTCTGCACTCAGAAAGCTATTTAATCTCTTCACATGCTGTAATTCCTTGTAGTAATCATGACTAACAGCCAAACTCTAAGCTTCCTGCCATCTGTCCATTCAGGCACTGCAATTACATCTAAGAGTTAACCACAGGTTTTCCTCAGAAATCTGTCTAACTCTGTATTGTGACATCTGTGAAAGTAATGCTCCTCTCCTTCCCCTGAACCTCTCAGTGAAATGAGAGTTGTCTTGACCTTGCAGCTCCACAGCCTTCATTAGCTCCTTTACTTGATTGTGATTAATTTATCTTACCATTCCATCAATCAAGATTTGACTTAATAATTGACTTTATGCAGTAGTTTTGTGACAGACCCAAACCTGAGCCAGGCTGTGAAGAAACTCAGGACTCAAAAGTGTCTAACCTCTAGTTTCTAATCTAATACTTTGGCTAAGCTTCCCTTTTGGATGAAGAAAACCCAGCCATGTTGTGTGTTCAGGACAGATCATCATCCATGTCCCCCTCATCCAATACCTCATGACAGCAGCTAGAGCTGAAAATCAAGAGAGCTCACCCAAAAAGCTTCACTCGGCCTTTGGAGGACGGCGTCATTGTGCCGTCTTCCTCCACAGTCTA
>VXBQ01015416.1:46490-62535 GCA_013400175.1 Phainopepla nitens
GACCCCACACCAAAAGCATCTCCCATCCTAAGACACCTTCTGAGAGTCAGACTGGTTCTTCCCTGCTCCTGTTCAAGCCCCTTCTCTTCCATGGAATGCCATATGAAATTCAACAATATCAGACTGCAGGTACAAAGACAGTAGCAAGCTAGCTGGAGACAATTTTTGTGGCTGTCATGGGCCAGAGTTGATCTCTGATGGGGAAAAGGGTCTACCCAACAAAGCAGAAAGTGATGACTACATACTCAAAACAAGGAGACGGTGTGTTGGGGAGAGTAACAGCAGAGAGAAATGGAACAAGATTAAGGGAAAGAATATGTCCATGCAAAAAATGGGCCCCTGAAAATGTACAAGAAGTATCTAGCAAAATGAAAACAAGATCTTAACAAGTGATTGTCAGAGAGGAAGACCCTTAAAAATTAAGTAGAAATGGTGAGAAGAGCAGGAGCTAGCTGTGTTAAATTTGATTCTGCAGTGAGGCTAATGACGTCTGTTAGGCAAGCTATGTGCTTAAGCCTGCAAGGACAAAATTCCCAAATACAGGAGCCCGAGCGAAAACTTTGACTTTTTAAAACTGGGATATTCCCAAAGATTCTCAGACATGATTTGTTTCCAGCAAAGCCAATCTTGTATAGAGAAAGTGCTCGCCACATCCCCGCTGCCCCTGGAATTGTGGTGTTTGCTGACCATTAGTTAAAATAGGTACTGACACATGTCAGGACCTTTCCAACAGCAGGTTAGCCCCCATTTTCTCCTCAGAAGCACAAGTGATGTGTTTAAACAGGAGTCAGTGTTCAGCATACCAGATTAGGTAAAATTTCCATTTGCTATGACTCCCAAGAATGACTAGTGGTGGATGCAATTACCCTAGGGCTTGTGCTTGAGTTTCCTCTCTGATGTGGATCTAAGTTGCTCCTTTCACGGAACAGCTCGAAGCTCAGAGCTGTGCAGACCTAACAGAAGATGAGCTCTAGTAACATCTCTGGCTTTCAAGGCCATAATGTTCCATTTTACCATAATGTTCAGAAGGTCAAACAGTACTGAGAAAAGAAAACTACAGGAACAGCATCAGCAGGACAGAATATGAAGTTGAATTTTTGGTGAAGAACCGCTTTAGATGAACAAAACTCTTAACCTGGGAAAACAGTTTATATGTAAAGCTTCTTCACATGTACTATTGAAGTAACCATAGTTACCCTTTTTGGATCAAAATTGTCTTTCACAGAGAAGGACTCCACTGCACAGGTCTGAGCTAGGCTATATTCAACAGTATAGAAGATCGAGGCCAGGAAAACATACTGTGCGTATTTCATTCTGCAAGACAAAAGCAAACATGGGAGTTTTTTCATGCAGCAGGTGGAGGTAGCTAGTGCTACAGATGCATTTCCACCATTTTAAAACTAGTTTCTTTCCATACTAAGTAGACAACCAACTCTTCCACTGATACTGATACCCTAACCCTAACCCTAAATTCAGCCAAAACTGAACGTTATTGGCAATTACTTTCAAAGAGTGTTTGCTTACCAGTAGTAGTAATGCTGTTCATTGTATTTTTGTATTACAAATCAAGCCAGACTATGGATAAGGTCAGTAAGAATTGGTAAAAAAATTGAAATGTTTTGAATTTTGTTTTCACAGGAAGAAAAATGTTCTGATGAGCTCTGGTAAAGCACTGTACATTGTAAAGATGTTGTTTCTAAGTATTTCACAGTGAGTTTCCTCTTTGCTTTCAAGCCAGCAAAGCTCTGTTCTTTATCACCAGTTCTCCTCACCAAAACAGGCCTTTTTTCGGTGCCTGCTCTAATGGCATAATACACCTTGGTGTTGGCTGCCCTCTGGCCATTCCTTCAACAAACATGACAAATAACATTAATTTTCTAGAGGCTTGATCTGTCATTGCGGCACAACCAGGAGGTGCCCAGGGCTGTTTTTCTCCTTGGGTATCCCAGCTCATCCATATCCCAGTATATTTGTTTCTCAGACTTTGGGAAGAGAGAACCTTCATGATATATTCTTGCAGAGTATTTGACACTGAATACCTGTCCTGATGCCAAGATAAAACAGTTATCTAATGCTTGTCAGCACCATCCAAGCTGAGCTACCAGCCCAGAGCCCAAACACCCATGCAGCTGCACTAGGCTCTTCCTAGCTGCTGCAATGCAAGCTGCATTTCCCTGCTGCAAGAGATGCCAGTCTGATTCATCTCTGCTGAAGAGAGACCTACCTGCTGAGTAGATCTTGGAGATCCTTGCTTCAGTCTTTGGGCTGCAGGTAGCAGGAGAGCTTTGTGTCAGTTACCCTCCAGCTCCCTTTAAATAAGGAACCTGTAAAGTCACTAATTGGTTATTTTCGCTCGTGTGCCGAATAAAACACTTAATCTTGGATAATCCATTATGTAAAAACCAACTGTAATCCTCACACTGGTGGGTCTGGCTGCTATACTAATACAAATACAGCTTTTACATAATGGAAAAAGCTGCCCAGAATGCTAATAAATCTGATGATTTGATTGTACTGCTGCTTTGTCTCATTGAAGTCTTTCTGCTTCTAACACATGTTAGGAGAATAAGCACAGAGCATTAATTAGAGAAACACTTGGACTACACACACGCATCTGCACAGACACGTGTTTTGACAACTCGCATGGAGCAGGTACATAAATAGCTATTCTCATACCTGCATCATCAAATTAAGGAGATCCTTTCAAGAGCAGGAAGACATTATGCATTACCTACATGGGGGAGGGCACAAAACTGCAAAAATGCAGTTTTAGCCTTCATGTTCGTATGGGACTCTTGGGAGTCCTCACTACTCCTGTGCAATGAAACATTTTTATGTACATTCTTCCTAGGAAATTTTGTCAGCATTTCCAGTTACATAAATACTACAGCTCTCTCCTTCCCAAAATGTTCCTTCTAGTAGCCTTTCATGGGAATACAATACATCAGAAAAAGACAAGAAGGCAGGAATCGCTAGAAGAGTGCTTTTGGCAGCAAACCGTGCCTGCCGTTCTCAAGTGCCCAAGGAATTTCCCTAACTGCAAAGGCTGCTGCTGAACTCTTTTTCCCAGGCTCACCTGGGAGATTTCAGACATTCAAAAGGGAGTTGACGGTACTAGCAGTTATTCCTCACACTGAGTGCTGAATGCTGGGGAGCCTTGGACATAACCACTAGGGACAACCTTGTAATTCCTGTGGAGTCAGCACAGGAAGTCCTGAAGCTTTTGGTTCTGATCCAACAGTCTGGACTTCCAGAGTGAGGCTAAAGCCTTCTGGATGTTTTGGGCTTGCTCCAGTGATCACTTTCTGCCTCTTGCCCAGGACTTCCTGAGCAGAAGGACATAGCTTTGCCCTGTAGTTGGTGTGAACTCCTGCTTTCCAGGAAGCTTGTTTAAGGCTGCCCATTTTCTGGAAAAATCTGTCCTTGCTTGCTGGAGAGGCACCTTTAATTTGGCCTCTGTACAGCTTCCATCTACACTTTAGAGGGAGGCAGTGGTACTTTGCAAGCAGCATAGTGATGGAACCTATCCTGTTCATGCCATCTGCGTGTATTCAGGGGCAACCTGGGCAAGTCCACACAGGAATGAGCTCGTAGTAACTGGGACTGCTTGGCCGCTGGAAGAGTTGCATAAAACTGCACTTCAGGGCTAGATGCCCATTAGATTTTAAAGGGACTAACACTGAATATAAAATGTGCTCTTTCATCCTGACATGGGGATTTGACAGAGAACAAACTGCAGTGTTTCCTGTAAATTAGAAGCCTTCCGAACACTTATCACTTCATCTGTTTCCAACAAAAGAGATTAGTTTGTGTCCATGTGAGACATAGGTGACACTCGAAGCCATGCTTAGATGAACCACTTAATCCCCTGGGATTAGACCCATGCTAATAATAGCTAATCACAGCACAAGATTTTGGTTGGTAAGCATAACATCTGTCACTGCATTATTTGCTGTTTAGAGCAAGATGAAAACAAAACAAAATTTACCTTCATTTTTGCAGTATTATGGCCATTTTTGCTGGGCACAGGGGAAAAATAAGGGAAGATATTCCCTTAATATTCCTGGACTAGTTGAATTTGATGTAAGATGAAATGGATTTAAAAAAAAAAAGATGCTCTACCAGGTTTGGTTGTCAAAGAAGATACCCAAGAGCCTGTTCCAGACCGGCTCACCAAAACTGGCTGGTTTTTAGTAGAAGAGGTGGCCTGACCATTCAGTGTACTGAACTCAGCACAGGGGTAACTGGTAGTTTTAATGACATGCGGCAAAACAGGTATGCAGAGGAGATGGTTAATCTTATCTTCTTCCCTATCCTGTGAAATACAGCACTAGCAGTTTCACATTTCCTGCCCCAGCAGGTCCTTCTTTTGCCTTATTACTGGAATAAGCATTGGGTAAACTTCTTTGGGAATTACTGCAATTGCACTGCCGTCTCAGATTTAGTAACTTGTGCTGCTAGCTCAGCAGCCCATGGCACAGGATGAGAACTCTAAATATGCATCAGGCATTAAGTTCCCTGCTGTCCAGCGGGCGATCAGGTTGTGGGTTTGTTTGCCAGGGCACTGAAGAACAGCTACACAGGCGTGCACTCTGAGTCGCCCCTGGCAGCTTCTGCAGCGGATGTTGCACCATGAGTCATGGGCTCTCCTCTTGCTAATTCGTGCTGCTGATGTTGGGCCATTTTTTGGGGATGTCAGGCGGCAGTGCCTGCATTGCTGGAGAACACACATCTCAGTCCCAGGCTTGCCAGGGGCTGAGAGGACAGTGATAGTCGGCTCCACTCCTTCGTCAGGGCAGGACACAGGAGAAATAAGGCTTCCCCACAGTGAGACACCACATTTAGGCTGTTGCCATAGAGGTTTTCAGTTTCTGGGACTTCTGCTCAGAAATGTGGATCTTTTCCAAGGAAATGAGTGGTGCAACGCAGATGAAGAGGAAATTGTTTGAAGTTAGTTCTTCTGTGGTTCAAGGGTAAGATTCTTGGGTGTGTTATATAATTAGGTTAAAAAGGTATCATAAATCACTGCCTTAGGACTTTCAAGGCAATATTCAAATACGTCACAGTTTTAAATGACAGGAAATGAGAGACACCTTTCCCTTCTGAAAAATGATAGTGTAATTCTTATTGAATATATTGACTCACAATTGACAAAGCAAGACATCACATGCTCCTGTGTACACAAGGCACACACTTGTCACCCTGGTTTCAAATGAAACAGGGGACTACTCAAAGCAAGAGAAGTCAAGAAGCCTCAGCCTTTCTGTCATGATGGGCAGTCAGCCTGGAGGTTGGCTTTCTCAGAGCCATTGGCTTTCCAGAAATGTTAAGGTCCAGCCTCTCTTCCAAATCCTTCCTTATCTTGCTGCCTTGGTAGAGCAGGGTGAATGTAGAGTTGGCTAAAATCTCTCCTCCAGTGGGATCGTACCACATAATGGTCTGGTGGCCAAAGAAGCAAATTTAATTTTTGGTTTTGTGCCATCTGCTGGTTTTGTGCCATCTGCTGGTTTCTGCACAGCTCTGTGGATGGTGGTTGCAGCTGCCGGATCTCCTCTCCAAATGTGGCAGTTTCCCAAATGGCCTGTTGCTAATCTCTACCAAAAGGCAATTCAGGCCTGAGGCAACCTCATGAAGAAGACTATTTGGGGCCATCAGATAAAAGATGAACTTTTTGTTTGTCATTTTCTAGTACTTATCATAAGGCATACTCTTGACATATCTCTATATCTATCTAATATTTACTACACTGAACTGATCAATTTCCAGACAATGGCAGATTTATTCATTTTAGTTGCAATGTTTGTTTAAAGATACAAAATTTGCCTTTTTCGTGTGAAGCTGCCAGGTCCAGGAGGGCAAAGTCCAGCCCTTTTGGTAAGAGAAGCCTGGAGAGTCTCCCATTCCATTGTGGACAAGGAGGGAGCCATCTGCAAACAGGAAAGGAGCTCAGTTCTCTGGAGATAAGGTCTTTACACTCAAAAAGCTCCCTGATATATCTCTATAGCCTGATCCTATTCTTCTCTTGGGGGAAGGCGAGAGGAAGGAGATTGTTTCCCTCAGAGAGCAGCAGCCTCTCACATATTTTGAAATGAGGTAACAGACCAGAGTTAATTTAATCCCTGGTAGTATTCCCAGGATGCCTTCCACAAAAAAGGAGGCACAGAGGTCATGTGAATATCCCTGAAGAAATAAACCATGAATGTAGTATTCAAAATTTCTTTCCTTTTCTGTTCATGCAACAAAAACAGCTTAACACAAAAATTCAGGAATAAATCTATAGGCTCTAACTGGTTGCCAAGCCTGATGTAACAGGAGACCATTGCCCACATGTTTCAGACAGTAAATTCTGCCTCCAGATTATTGCATCAGATTACTCGAATGGGATATATACAGCTCCTTACACAGCACGCATCTCAAGGTGCTTTACAAAAGTGATACTGCTGGCACAGAGCTTGAGCAGTTGTGGGTAAGCCAGGATGTCCATGCCAGCGCTGATGATGGATTTAAAAGCTAAAACCAGAAGCACAAATTACAAAAGCCAAGGAAATCTGTATTTGCACGCAGTCAAAAGCCATTAGCCAGGCACCTGGCCTTGTAGGTGTTAGAGGACACAGTTTCCATGTGCAACAGAAGGTGCAAGGAGGGGAGGTTTAGGTCAGAGCACCTTTCTGCACTCCAAAGGGAAGGCAGCTGTGAACACAAGGATGATCAGTGAGTCACAGAGCTAAGAGAATAAGCAAAGGCTTTCACATAAAACTCCACTTGAGATTTCTATATCTGCTTCTTCTGCAGGAGAAATGGATGGAAGTAAGGAGCATGGGGAAAGAGAGGAGTTTTCTAAACTGCCAAAAATTATAGAATTTTTTTTTTTCATGGAGGATTTTTTTGTTTGTTTTGTATTTTAAGCAGCTGATCTTTAAAGCTGCAAGACCTTAGAGAGCCTAAGTCTTCCATTGACATGTTTTCACCACGGCATGCGTCTCATCACTTACACAAAAATTTATTTATTTTGCAGACAAGCCCAGAAGTTCCACTCAAATCTCAGAGTCCAACAGTGCTACCACCTCTGTAAATTTACAAATGGAATACTCAGCCTGAAGATCAACCTTGCATCTGCTTCAGACTGAGCAACAAGCTGGAAACACTGAAAATTGCAGGGTTGCCTCAAAGAAAAAGGCCCATTAAAAACACTACCACAGCAGCCACTTCTGTTGTAGGAACTGGACACTAAGCATCCCTCTGCCCACAAGAAGAGAAGGAAGAGAAGGCAGGCCACAGTGGGGCCCAACATCACCAAAACCTCTGCAGGACTCACTGCAGTTCTGTGCTTGCAGGCCTAGCATGGTGAGCTATGGCCACTCCTGTCAGGGCCAGTGAAAGTCCTGTATGACCACTCTTGCCTCTCCGGAATACGAGTACTTGCTTCCTCTTTACTGCAGCCTTGTGTCTGCCAGTGCTGCAAACCTCTTTACACTGTTCTGACAGGTGCACTGAGACTACACAAACACTGCCAGCTTCTTCATGTGATTTTTTTGGCTTGAATTCTTCTTGCCCATGGTGGCTATGCTTGTTCCCACCCTTCTGGTTCCATAGCTTTTTTATGGACTCAGCTTTTACTTGCTCTTCCGTTGCTCTTGGAGTCAATTTCTATGCTCCCCTCCTTTTCTGCTAACCATCCTGCTGTCTTTTTTTCTCCTATTGTGGCCCTGTTTCCCACAAATCACTTCCCTCATCTGTCATGCTGTCCTCTTGTTCTGCAAATCTTTCCTTAGAGTGTCTTCTCTTTTCTTCATTGTTTTTTCATGACACTGCACAAGCAAACTTACTTCTCGGTACGTCTGAGCACATATTTTGTGTAATTATTGTTCCTTCTAAGAGTTTTCATACATCTTACACCACTGTGCTTACTTTAATTCCATGCCCAGAACATTTTGGGAAGAAACTTAGGAAGGAAGTATTTTTTGTGCACATGTCTTAGTTTGAGAAGAGTTTAAAGGTCTTTTTAGTCCTTCAGCTCCACAGAACATTTGATGAATGAAGTAATCTTCTTATTCAGTGATTTGTGTTAAGAGCTTTGGATACAATCTGTCAATTGAAGCACAATAAACTTATGTAGACTTAGGGGAGAAATTGCCACTGCTACGGTATTGTAATGTTTTTTAAGAGAGCCATCTCTCCATGAAATTAAGAATAAGAGAATCTGTGCATATTTACAAAATAAAGAAGGAGGAGAAAGTTGAGAAGGCACATCCAGCCTGTGGTGACTTACAGGCACAGGTACATTTCCAGTCTTCTGGCATGGCAGAGATACATTTACTCGTAAGTATCTCTCAAAATAGTAGCAACTGGACTTTGCAAACACCAAATGGACCTGGGTGCTTTCAGAAACTCACGTCCCTTCTACAAGAACCATTCAGACGGAAATCTTTTACTAATTCCTGCAATTCACCCATGCAATACAAACAGTTACATGCTATTTTTAAGGCAATTCTCCAAAGGAATTAATACATTAAGGGCTGATGTTCCTTTGTCATGACAAGGTGGAGTCAACATTCTGGCCAAAATGCATGCATATGATGAAGTGCTTCCCTTTTGCAACTGGCCTGCCAGCAGCTCACTTTCTCCTGTACACAAAAGTGCAAGGGGTTCATATATTATCACAAATATTTAATGATCTGGCTACAAATCAGCTATCAGGTGTCCCGTTAGCAAGGAAATACAGCTCTAGCATAACCAGCTATTGCTCAACTGCATTTTCTGCAGACCTAGAGTCTGCTGCTGTGCTCCTCTGTGTGAGTCAGATTGCTACATTTCTGTGTGATAGTCAGATTGCACTAGAACAGATATGTTTCAAGCTGTGCTCATGCACATGTCCCAGCTGACACTTGTCCCCTTGGCTGCCACCCTGCACCTCTGCCAGGCTCCAACCAGCTTCAGGGGTGCTTGCCAAGGCTGAAGGAAGTTCTCCAGCCCCTGAGCTAATGATGAAGGGTAGCTCTGACCTCGGCACCCCCAGCCTGGTGCCATCCCCAGGCTGGCCCAGGTGCACTCTGTCCCAGTCCTGCCCCAACCAGCTTGACCACGTGTGTAGACAGGGAAGCTGTGGCAGTATCCCACCCACTGGTGGCACTAGCTGGGATGATAGGCCAGGACTGGGGCCCAGCAGAGTCTGGGGTGAGATCCCAGGTGGTTAGGTTGTACCCTGGTGGCATCTAAAGGTCCCTGGAGAGCCACAGAGGGGAAGGATGGGGGGAGGATGCTGAGCAAGAGCCATAACGTTTTGCATGCTAGCCCTCCATGGGACAAGTAACAATCCATGTGCAGCTGAGGGAGGGGGCCAGACTTTGGGGGACAGAAGAAGACCCTGGCCCAGGAGGGGCGAGGGACATGGCTCTGATCCTCACTGGGCTCCCATGGCTGCAGGCAGGAAAGCTTATTCTTGTATACAAGCAGGTGGCATGAGAATATTACACAGTAAATCAGATAAGCCGCAATCTCGTTATGCCAACAGATGAGTGAGTCAGAAAGGTTTGAGTATAGCTGTCAATACAGCAACCTGTAAGCATAATGTCTAATCAAATTGGATTGGACACTTGCAGCTCCCATCCCCACAGCTTCTTGGTTAGGGGGGAAAAACAACGTTCACATGAAGGAGGAGCACAAAGCATCTTAGCAGTCTGAAGACCCCCAGCATGTCCCATCCCTCTTTCTGCTTTTCAGGCAGCGTCTGCACCCACTTTCTGCTTTGGACACAGTCTCGTAATTGGCCCGAACATTAGTGCTTTTCCTGGGCAGTATGCTTTGCACCACATCAGCCAGATGATTTTGCTCTACAAATTTTCAGTAGTTTTCGTGCTAGGACTAGGGAGAGACTGTCATATGAGTTGTTGAGAGGGGAGGAATTTAAGTCTCAGAAATTCCACCTTGTTTTCCCAGCTATCAGCCAAGCTTTCAGAACAGCTCGAATATTTGATGTTTCCAATTGGAGCTCTGTTTCAACGACATCTACCAACAAGTGACAAAGCAGAGGTCTAACACCAATTCTGCAATTTGAGTTTAAAGCTATTGGAAACAGGTTTGTGCAACCACACGTGTTCCAATGTTAATATGCTGTGTGACAGTCTAATACAAGGTTCCTAAAATAGCAGCCTCATCCTCCTCCAAAATCCTCCATTGTCTGCCTAAGACCATTCAAAGAACATTATCCTATTGCAAGCTTAGAGTATATCCACCTCAGTTACCATTGTTATGCCAGCAATGGCTGTCATGGTGCCGCTTGAATATCCCTGAAAGCCTAGGGAACACTTATGCCTTTTTGTGTCAAGCTTTTAATTCTGAGTACATCAGCCCACAAAAGTGTTGCTCTGGCCCTGCTGGCTCCATTTGCAAAGGCAGTTTGGATTTACACCTGCCATTCCTACATGGCTTCAATTGCAGGGCAATTATATGGCCCTGGCTTGCCTCAAGAAATACTGCCTCCGTTTCTCCACTTCTGCAGCTATAAACATCATTATGTTAGGACCTTCATTCTTCCTCCTTATTAAGAGGAAATCTTCTTGCTAAATTTCAAGCCCTGAATGCAGAAGCAGGAACTGAGCTTGGATCTTTCCTACTTGGAGACACGAGTATCACTGTTGGACATTGTTTTTCTTACAAATGCTTTGAAACAAAAGCATTTATCTTGAACTGAACACAACCTTTCATACCAAACAAAGTATGAATATCTGGAAGGTTTGGATCCAAAAGAGTGCCAATTTTGATTCAATATGAATAGTTCATACTTTTGCAATTTTTCAGCTCCCAAATCAGAGCCGAAAAGCACACACAACAATTTTCATAACCCTTAGTTCATCATAAATCCCTTTTTTTTTGTCAGGAAAACACCACATGTTACCAAGCCCAAAGAACCTTATATTCAGACATAAGGCATCCTGAGAACATCCTCTAACTGCATAGCTCTGTCCTGTGATATCCACTTCATATCATTCTGGACATTTGATCATTTGTATGATTCCTGGACTTTTAAACATTTCTGAGAAGTGGCTATGAGCTCCCAGGAGACTTTCTCTCCTTCCACAAATTTGACCTGGCAAAAGGGGGATCCAATGGATTGCAAAAACTGCCAGGCAACAGTATGCTGGGCTGTAAGAAGAGCTAAACTTCACTTCAGACTTTCTTCAAAGACCTGGTGAGAGGAAACTTCATTCCTTTGGGATACCAGAATCCAAAATGTGTTAGTCCCTTGAAAGGCATTTAAATGGTTTTACTTTACCCTTTTTCCTCCCTGCCACTGTAGGATGAAACAAGGCTTGCATTTTACTGTGCACTGAAAGGGCTCAGATTGCTACTGGAGTAGAGACATAGAAAGGCAGAAGACAGCCTCCAGCTTTCCTTGTGTTATTCATAAATAAAATTACTCCCATCTGGAAGGCTTACACAGAGGCAAATGAAGTTTTTACTGGTGTACAAGCAATGGTTTCCTTACGTAAAACTGGCCTGACAGGCCATGGGCAGGAAACAAAAAAATATGTTTGCCCTCAGCTCTGAGAAGTTGTTTGTCTATATCAGTTCCAGCTGGCTGTTGTCATTGCATGTGCATCTCTTCTGACTAGAAATGCTTCGAAGGAAAAAGGGTGACACCCTTTTTTCTAGGGGTATGTAGGATAAGGTGGGAAAAATCTCTTCCCACTGTTTTGGAAGCCTTTTCTCTGCAGGTCTAAAATCTAATGTCATATACAATTATGGAGAACAGACTGTTCCTTTTTTCTTAGCCATAGCCTTTTATTTAACTGGGGACTGTTTGGTTAGAAAAGAGATGACTCAAAAAGAGACATGAGGAATCTCAGTCTTTCCTCAAAGGTCACATTTTCCTACTGTATTCCAGGTGAGACACCTGTTTAGAACAATATGGCATAATCTGTTATGCAAGAGAAGGTTCATCCGAATGGATGTACACCTCCTTCCGCCTGGAAGTCTTGACACATGGTGCAGCCTTTTTTAAGCTGAGGTAGTGGCTCATCCCCATGAATTCACCAGGTGACTGTTTCTCCACATAAGTAGGACTTTCCGTGCCTCCTTAGTGAATCCTAGTCCTCTCATCCTGAGCACACCTGTCTGCAATTTAGTTTTAAGATGGTGCTCAGACACATTTACGGACACCTGACAATGGCTTACTCATTGGCTTAATATTTTTACACCTATCAGTGGAAACAGTGAGATGTTCTTCTGTTATAGCCTCCACAGAGAATCCTATTCAAGAAATTCTACATTTCATTAGTGAGCTACTAAAACAAACTCTTCATCTTTCAAATACCTTTGCCACTACCTTCAGACTATCTTGTTTAAGTGCCACTGTGAGCCACAAAATATCTGTTGTGTTATTTCCTCATCAGTCAAGAGTTGTGACAGCCTTTACTTTCCTTCTGTCCAGAGTCCTTCTGACTCTGCCTTAGAGGAAACGATGCTGTATGACACAGTTTGCTCTTGACAAAGTCACACTGGCTGTAATTTGTCTCTTCTAGTTATGTACATAAACAGATTTGTTTCTGTATTTTCTTAGAAGCCAAACTTAAAAAAATGATCCGCTGTAGAATTCTCCAGTTCTTTCTTTTTCCTATTTTGCTGAAAGGGTCATTACATCTACTTTTCCCCAGACTTTCAAAATCTTGTAAGATCTTCCATTAGTTGTTAGAAAAAGTCAATAAGAGTTTAGATGTTACTTTTCACAACCCCCTAAAAACTTCATTTCTCTAGTACTTCCCTTGATGTTCTTGCTCTTCCCTATATGATAAACAGAAAATGTTTATTGCTTTTCATGTTCCTAATTTATACTCATGTTTGATCTTGAATTTTCTGACTTTCATTTTTCACTTGTTCACGGTATTTTTATCTTCAGTAGTTTCACCACATTTATACATTTTCTGCCTGTTTTTTTATCTTGTTTTATATTAACAGAAACACATAATTTACAAAATGACCTATTTTTTCCAGGTTGAAACTTTCATTTAATGGTCTCACTCACCTGAATTGTCTTCCAACTTCATTTCTCAGCTAGTTGTTGCTGTTGCCTCCAGTCAAAATCAAATAAAATTGCCTCTTGCTCTTTCTGCCACCGTTTGTACCCAGAAAACTGCTGCAACATGTGAAACCTTGCTGAACAGCCTGCAACCTGAGGCACTGCCTTCCCTACTGAAATTCCCTGTTGCCACCAAGCCCTGTGCTTGGGACAGTCCTGTTTGTTGCTTACAAAACGTTTCACGATCCCCGTTCTGGAGGCCTGGAGCAGCCCCCCACTGTGCCAGATCTGACTGGGTCCTTGTTCCTCTGCTAGAACATTGTAGTGCAAGGCAGTGTGGCACACATCACCTCCAAGTCTTCTTGAACAAGAATTCTATTCTAATATTCTGACTGAGAATTACCACAACAAGCCACCTTCCTCCCAGGCATCCAAATTCACCTTTGGGCTGGATGGAACCACTCCTGGCAGAAGTGACAATACTCATAAACACAGGCAGCCTGGACCCTTAGATTCTTACTCTTTGAGCAGGTAAGCCTTGCTTATTTTCCAGCAATGTAGTAGATGGGATTTGTTCTCCAGTAATGAAATATCCTGTGCATTGTTTAATTCTTCTGAAGTGTAATGGCCTCTGTAGCACTTTGTCTCCCAGCATCACACTGACCCAAACCTCCTGTTTGCGGTGTTGTGGCTTCATGGATGTGAAACAATCCCTGTTCCTCACAGCCAGAATTCTCCCTCTTTCGCCACTGATAGTGATGAGGGAAATACTTCTACCTTAGCAGTTTGCTTGGGTTTTGTTTGGTGTTTATTTTTGATTTTGTCTGCAGGACTTCCCACGTTCCCTCAGAGTGCTTCAATTCAGCAATCCCAAACAGAAATTCTCCAGATTCCTTCCTATATGGATGCCTGTAAGAGGCATGTTTTCCTGTCGTGACTCTTACCAGCAAGAAACAAAGACCATAGACCTTGCCAATTCAGTTCAAACCCTGGGCTAAAGCGTTCAGGATTGGTGCTTCCCTTAGAGAACAGCCCTTACAGGAGCTGCTATAGAGCTATGCAGTGCTAGAGAGAGTCCTACAAGAGCAGCGTTGCCTCACTGTTTTAGTTTTGGCCACTGAGTTCTTTTGTGAAGAATGCACTTCCTACTACTGCTGGGAGAGCAGGAATAATAAGATGGTCACCTTGTTAGCCAAGGATTAGGCCCAAGCAGTATATATTTAATTAGACTTTAAAGAGCTTATTTCAGTGTTAGGAGATGCACTCCTTCCCTATTGCTGCTGCTTCAATAGAATTGTTTCAGTAAGTGTTTTGTTTATCAAGAGAAAGGGGAGTGTTTTCAGACATTGTGAGCACTCAGTTTTTGTTTGCAGTTAGATTAAGAAGAAGAAAGTTGACTCAAAGCTCTTGTAGAGGTCATCTAATCTCTTTGGTTGAGAAGATCTGTCCTCCCACAGATTCACCTTCAGCATTATAAAGGAATACATCTTCCTGATGACAAGCTCTCTTTGCAGGGATACCTCAAACTTGGTTAATCCAGAAGCAGCATCTTCTATTACAAAAGTTTAAGAGACACATGAGAAATTAGAGTGCTGCTTGCACATCTTTGGACTACTACTTACCCACAAGATCCAGGGCATTCACAATGAGCATTAGTGAAGACGAAGTGGAGAAGTTTCTTGATGGCAACCCTGCTTTTGCCAAGCAGTATTTCGAGAAGAAACTAAAAACAGAGTCCTGGGATAACAATGAGAGTGAAATACTTTTTGAGTTGATCCAAGACATGCAAGAAAGCATCAACATGGAGAAAGTTGTTTTCAAGACCTTGAGAAGAATCAGGTCCCTTATTCATGCTGACCGCTGTAGTCTCTTCATGTACAGGCAGAGAAATGGCACTCCTGAACTGGCAACAAGGCTTTTCAACATCCAAGAGGGAAGTACTCTGGAGGAATGCCTGGTCTCCCCAGACTGCGAGATTGTCTATCCACTGGACATAGGCATTGTGGGCCATGTTGCTCAGACCAAGAAAACCATGAACATCAAGGACGTCCGTGAGGTATGTTTGCCATTTTTTTATTATCTGGGTAGAAGAAAGGCTCACAGGGGTCAAGAGGCAGCAGCACACCACAGTGCTTGGTCAAAGCTCTTGTGGTGTAGTAGCAGTGTACTGGAAACAAGTAGCAAGTCTGCAAGTTCCTTCTAATTTCATTTATGGGGCGAGGAGAAACTAAGCACATTGATTACAATAGGTCTTAATACCTGCAAACAGTGCACTGGTAGACCTTACCAGTCTAACTAAAAAAAAAAAACAAAAATCCAGGAGAGGAGAGTGAAGTAGTCAGATCTGCACTAAAAACACATGGAATTTTCCACACAATTTTATATTCTATGAGTAAGTGGCAAAGACATAGAAATTCTTTACAGTGAGTCCAAAGAGGGTTTTCCACCATGAAAGACCTTTGAGAATGTTTGCTGTGATGAAGGTTTAGCTAAGGGCATTTAGAAGCACGATTATCAAAGACAGGGAGTGGACATAAGAACAGGTACATTAACACAAGTTGTGTATGGGTGATCTTCATCAGAAGCAGCAAGAGACAATCTTAGACTAAAAAACTCTTTCAGCAAAAATTGCAATCTGCAATATCAGGAGGGATCTGAGGGGTTTTAAAGTTTTATGTTTATGCCTTCATGACAATATTTACTCCCCATACTTCTCGTTCAATCATGTAAACCTTGATGGCAGAAATAACAATCTGCTTTTCTAATCATAGGTATAAACCTAAAACCCATGTGACCCAAATATGACATTGGGATTACTCTATCTATTGTTTGCTAGTTACAAAGAGACCATCTGTTTATTCATTCGTTTGTTTCTCAGTGCAGGCATATCCCAATCCTTTGGCAAAACCTTCCTTGTCTTCCACAGAACACACTGAGACACCATTTTGGTTCTGCAACATGTTGTTTTTGGTTTTGTTTTTTTTTTTTTGCTGGGGTTATTGTTGGTGCTGGGGGAAGCATCAGAATGTG
>VXBQ01015416.1:62874-81348 GCA_013400175.1 Phainopepla nitens
CTGCACTCCCCCAGGAGTGGCAGGTGATGATGGTATCAATGTGGCACTGTGCAGGTGAAGTGATTGGCCATCTGCTTTCCCTGGACTATCCTTCCTCTGCTTTTCAAGAGAAACTAGGGGTGGATGCTGCAAGGTGACAACAAGCTTCATGGTAAAAGCAGAAGAAAATTGAGAGTGAGTGAACTTGCCAGTGACTGCACTGGTTTATACCCTTTGGCTATGCAGTGCTGCCCGGCTCTACCCACTCTGCAGTGCTAACAAGAAGTCAGAGGAAGAGATGGAGGAGGTACCATGAAGAATGTCATTGATCTGAGAATAACAGTGGAGAGTCCCTTTGTTCTGAGAGAGTTTGACATGTTAAAGCTTATGATTGGCAAGATCTTCACAGAAAGTTAAAAGTGCGCATGTTGCAGTCAAAAGCCACACCTTCTGCTCTTGGTATTAGCTTTATCATCTGTACATGGTCCAGTTTCTTCTAACTCATTTCTTTTCCTCAGTAACTTTTAAGCAAAACTTTCTTTAGGCAGCTTACTTTAAAGGCCTGTGCTTGGACTTGGTTTCAAGACATGTTGTGAAAAATGCTTATTTGTAAATTCTCTATTAACAGTGTGCCCAGTTCAGCCCATTTGTTGATGAGCTCACCGACTACACTACAAAGAACATCCTTGCGACACCCATCTTGAATGGCAAAGATTTGGTTGCTGTCATTGTGGCCATAAATAAGCTGAATGGCCCACACTTCACCAGCTCTGATGAAACAGTAAGTGGTCAGTAGCTGAATTCCTATCAAAGAGCTGTTACTTTTGTTGTGTAGCAGAGATCCTTTTACACCTGTGACACCTGCTTTAGTGGAGCTCCACTGGTGTGAGTTTCCCTAAAGAGCGCTCACACTCTCATAGAAGAGGCTTATAATGAGGGTGTTTACCTCAGATCTTCCAGGGAAGATACAGTGGATAAGCCTCATGTCATGGCAGTGCAAAGCAAAGCATTCATCCTGGGAACTTTCCTTGACACATGTAAAGTGTTATGAAATACAGTACACATGAAGCTGCTACTACATTCATTGAATTGAATCTCACAATTTGCCTTTTCAGCTTTTTCTGAAGTATCTGAATTTTGCATCCTTGAACTTGAAAATTTATCACTTGAGTTATCTTCACAACTGTGAAACTCGAAGAGGTCAGGTAAGAGTGAAAATGCAGATTGGCTATCTCAAAATCAAATCAATACATTCTTCTGATTTAAAGGGTGAATCTGAACTTCTTCAGAGATTTGTTCCCAAAGAGCAGAAAGGAAGAGATGCCTTCCACCGCTTTCAGAAACTGCTTCTTTCCCAGAGTCTTTCATTACTCTCTCTCTTTCTTCTGCTATTGGCAAAACTGCAGGACCTGATGCAGTGGCACCAGTTTCAGCAGGACTGACCTCTAGATGTTTTGTTGACTTGATGCTGTGAAGCACTCTTGGATCATTTAATCATTTCAGACAACAGCGCCAAGAGATTCTCTGAAACACTTAATAATATGGTATTTTCCCCCTATCTGCTCATTAAAAGTGCTATTGAATTTCCTCTTAGAGCCAGTAAAATTGTTGTCATATGCATGTTGTATTGGCCTCCATCAGTAGAAAAGAACATATATTAGGGGTTTAGGATATCCTGGATTGAAATTCAGGCACCAATCTTTTCCATTAGTTGGATTACAGTAGGACTCACAGATTTATTGGGATAGATGTGAATCCTTGCAATCACTTTGTGCAGCAGGAAATATATATATAGCTGTCACTCAAGAGGACAGGGAATTGCATCTGTGCTTCCTGGCAGCCACGGTCTATTCTCCAATGAGACTGCCAAGGAGAATAAATGCCTGTCTCACCACAATGCATGCAGAATGAATGTTTATTTTGAAGCTTTGGGACAGCACTTATACTTTCTAACTTATTTATTATGCCTTGCCTAAAGTTTTTCATTTATCAAAAACATGGATGACGGTCCAGTGATACAGACACCAGCAATGATGAACAGTTAACTAAAGTAGAACCAGCAAAGGTTTATTCCTGTTGAGATCTTAGCTGTAGGACTAGTCAGGGTTGGAAAGAGGCTAGAAGACAAGTGGAGACCCATAAGATGGAAGGCCTAATGCTTCTGGTGGTCTGGGACTGAGCCCGGGAGTCCTGTGTTCATATGTTACTGCTGTCCGAGCAGGTCTCACAAAGAGAGGAAAGCAAGAACGAGATGCAGGACACACTGCTCTAGTTCTGCCAATCGCTAAATCGTCAAACTTCTGACTAATACAGGTCTTAAAGTCCATGTGAAAGTTATTATAGTTCATTGTGTTAGAATTTAAAGTACTGAAGTACAGAGTGAGCAAGTGATATTATCAAAACTGGTCTAGGATTTTAATATTTCAAATCCCAGCAGCAAGGACTGGGTGATACTGTGGGTAAAATGTCTAGTGCAATTTTTGGATTAGAAACAGAGACCAGTGCAGCTCAGAATTGCTCAAAAACATCTACTAGTGCCCAGTGAAGAGATGAGGCACACTTTTTCTGGTTGTGGCCATGTAACAGTATTTCTTGTTCAAAGCAGAGGTCCAGTCTGCTTCAGCCTGCAGCTCTCAGTACTTCAGAAGCACTGCTCCTCATATCTCCAGGGCTCAGAAAGCCAGACACACACCTTGGGTACAGGCACACACGCATTAACCAAGCTAAGCAAGAGTGTAGATAACTTCCTTAGTATTTCAAAGTGGTATTTCTGTGACCTCTGCTTTTACAAATGAAAGAGCCTAATAGCAATAGATTTCTTAAAAGTGCATCTGTAGAATGTACCAAAAGATGGGGATGCTGATAGCATAGGCTGATGCACACACAAAACAGCTGCTCAAACACTTTGAGGGAAATGTTAATTCAGATATTCCAAACACCAACCTCTGGAATTCACAATGCTTTTGGTGTTGACTGGTTTTGGATTTTATTAAGAGGTATAAAATTTAAGTGGGCACAGCCCTTTGCCTGGCACTACAACTATTTTTTGTGCTGTACTGGTAACATTTGACTCCTACATAACACTATGATGACTCTTTCTCCCTAATAACTCCCAGTGTGAACAAGATGTGTAGGTTTCCTGCACTTTTCAGGAACTGTAGCCCAACATTTGGGAAGCCCATCTCTCTGAGAAAGGCTGTGCTTACACCTTGATTTTATCCTGCAGGTTCTGCTGTGGTCAGCTAATAAGGTTTTCGAGGAGCTGACGGACATTGAGAGGCAGTTCCACAAGGCTTTCTACACGGTGAGGGCGTACCTGAACTGTGACCGATACTCGGTCGGTCTCCTGGACATGACAAAGCAGAAGGTGAGTGTTCACACGTGTGTGGGCATCTTCCTGACTGCTGTTTTCCACTGAGGGGTCATGCCTGCAGATAAGATTTACAGAGGCAGTGAAACTGCTGGCTAACTTTGAGCCACTATTCCTACTCCGGTCGGCATTTTTTTACACAAAGATTAAAATAATGGGTTAATGAAATCAGAGGAAAGGGGAAGAGCTTATCACTGAAATGGGACTGTCAGAAGCTGGGAAGACAGAGGAGGAGGAGATGTGTCTGACTTTGGCAATCCTAGTCAGTGTCTGCAGCACAAAGAAAACCTCACAAAGTCTGTGGGTATCAGAAGTATAGTGAGACATCTGTGGAACCATCAGCAAACCAGCCACCTTCCTCAAGGACTCATTCATGCTCACGATATCTAGGTTTTTAGGTGAAATTTGGCTTCATGAAATTAAGCTGACAGAATCAAAGTTATCTCTGATTTGGTCTGATGATTTGTACCTTTGGCAAACTTTATGTGGGGGTTACACAGAATCCTTGCCAGTGGAGCCCTCTTTGTCCCATGGTCAGGCTGACTTACCACGTTGACAGAGCTCTTGTAGCATATTGTCTTGTGAAGAGGTGTATTAAAAGGTCATTAGTGTAGGCTAAAG
This sequence comes from Phainopepla nitens, assembly GCA_013400175.1. Taxonomy (NCBI): domain Eukaryota; kingdom Metazoa; phylum Chordata; class Aves; order Passeriformes; family Bombycillidae; genus Phainopepla; species Phainopepla nitens. Next base: position 66,845 of record VXBQ01015416.1, read on the forward strand.
ACACTTTGATCAACATTATAATGTAGCATAAGAAAAAAAAAGCAAAAGAAGTACTCAGCTTCTTCAATCTGGCAAGTAGTAGGTGAGGCAATAGTCACACTTTGGGAAATGAAGAACATGAAAACACTGTCATAGCTGTTTGCTCTGAGTACAGCCAGTGCTTACTGTTCACTGAATGAATCAGCACTCTGTGTATAGGCAGTATATGGTAATATGCAGCCATATAAATACACCTGACATTTCCAGATTTTGATATTTGGGTATCATTCTGCTGCCTAGTATTGAATTAATTTTATTATTTCATGACTTGTTTACACAACACCAAAACCAACATGGCAGACTAATGGTTGCTTTCAGGCTTAAGACAGAATGCACTTTTCTACTCTAAAAATACTTGTTTAATTTTAAAACCAGGAATTTTTTGACCTGTGGCCAGTCCTCCTGGGAGAAGTACCTCCCTACTCAGGACCTCGAACCCCAGATGGCAGGGTATGTGAAAACAAGATTTCTTTAACTCTTTTCTCTCTGGATGGATTGCCTCACCACTCATTTTAACACCACTCTTTTTTTTTTCACTTGTAGGAAATAGTCTTCTACAAGGTTATTGATTATATATTGCATGGAAAAGAAGACATTAAAGTCATCCCGTAAGTGCCCAGTCCCTAAATGCTAGGTACTGACTCAGGGTGTAGATAAAACAAGGTTCTCCACAATTTAAAGACATCCACGTGGAGAAATATAGAGGACAGAAAGAGGATCAAGAGTCAGAATGTAAGTTAGTGCTTTAACTCACATTTCTGCAGGATAAAGATTTCCTCAAGGGCATTGGGATCCTGACTTGGAAGTCAGGCTCCAAAATTCACTGCAGTCAGTGATTTTTCACATGCAGAAGTGAGCTGCCTTGATTGCCTGCAGTTTTCCGCTCTCCTTGCCAGGCAGAGGCATCACTCTCCTCCATGCCTTCCTGTGTCCCTGGCTGAGCCTCATCCAGAATGCCCTTGTGCTGAGGTCTCCTTGCTTCTCTCCAATCCTTCTGTTGCTGACCCCATCTTTAGTCTACCTCTGACCTTTTCTCCCCTCCTGACACATTGGGACTCCCTCTTTCCAAGAACTGCCCTCTCTTCTTGCCACTGCATTTTTCAGAGGGGCCTTGAGCAGCTTAGGCAAATCTGAAATAAGAGAGGTTTCCCCCAGTTCTGGTAGCACTGCTTTACATTAGTGTATGTGCAGAAAAAAAGGCCCCCATTTCTTGGGTACAGTAGTGTTGGAAGTTCAGACTGAGAGACATCCTTAGCCAGGAATCTCCTTTTATCTTCCTCGGTGTTGAAGGTCTCAAACACGGCTTTCACTCCCAGGAATGACTTTTTATTAAAGCCTTCGCAAACTGATATTTTATCAGTTATTTTGTTTTGAATCCTTGAAGGGAAAATATTTATTTTCATGGAAAATTTTTGCTCGTGCACATGGATCCTTTGAAAGTAACAGGACCATTTATGGACTGGGGGTTCCAGGTCTAAACCTGGTTTATGCAATCAGCGGAACACACTTCAGCTCTGTGATCTTTTTCCAGTAAACATATGCCTTTAATTTCCCTTATACATTTTTCTTTCGCTAGAAATCCTACCCCGGATCACTGGGCACTAGTCACTGGACTGCCAGCCTATGTGGCTGAAAGTGGATTTGTAAGTACTTAACCTAGGATTCCTCAAGCCTTTCTGAGATAATACTTGTGTTGTTTTCTCGGTAATTCAGTCCTTTGTTTTGGCAGTTAAACTTCTGGTTGCCCATACTGTAATATCTTTTCTTCTGTGTGATCCCCTAGATTTGCAACATTATGAATGCTGCTGCAGATGAGATGTTTAACTTTCAGGTAACGTGAAAACTTCCAATTCTATCAAGGATTCAACTTCTTGGTTTTTTGCAAAAATGTAATATAGAGTCAATATTAGGCATATAAATACTTCTTTTGCCTGTAGTCTGAATGCAAAACTGGAGTGCTCATGTATTTAGAAAACATATTAAGTACATGATGTTTTTCTGCTTGCTGTTGCTTCAAGGAAGGTCCTCTAGATGAATCAGGATGGACTATCAGAAACGTTCTCTCCATGCCTATAGTGAATAAAAGGGAAGAAATTGTTGGTGTTGTCACATTTTACAACAGAAAAGATGGGAAACCGTTTGATGAACAGGATGAAACCCTTATGGAGGTATAGTTTCTTGCTGGAAGAAATTCATATAGTTGAAGAAGTCACTATTGTTTCACGTACACATGCAAAGCATCCCAAGGGTTTTGCAGCTAAGTGGATATCTTTGTTGCTTAGAGAAGTGTTAGAGGTTGAAATTTTTGAAAGCAACTGTTTGAAATACTGGGGGAATTTGGTATGGAAAGCCCTGTGGCTGCTGACAGCCTGGTCATAGAGACAGCCAGGACAGCCTGGGAAATCTGTGAGTTTCTCNAACCATTCTGACCTGTATTCACATACCTGACAGCTGGCTCTCACTGTCTGGGCAAGTCCCTCGAAAAATTACACAGAAATTATCTATGTAGCTAGGATAAAGAGGGAGGCCAGTTGTTAAATCTACCAGCAGTGGCTGTGATTAAAGACCTTGCTCCTTAGAAATGCTCCAATGCTAGTTTCAATGAAATAAAAGTATTTAGCTCTTGGTGCCTGTTATCAATCAGGACATTTCCTGAAACAGACTTTTCTGATCAAACAGAAAGACCATGGGGGAAAAAAAAGTCAGTTTGAATTGGCCACTGGACAGCAAACAAGTTGAAAGCAAACACAGGATGTGAGTAAATACATGTGAAAGGTGATGAGACCACCTTGCTCTCCTTTGATGTGAGAGCTCCTGACCTGCTGTCATCATGGTGACAGAAAACTTTCTAGAGGTGTGGAGACACCTATAGGAATACAGAAATAGTTTTCTGTACCCTGAACTGGACAGAGGGTCCTTCAACCTCCACAGAATGACTGTTCTCAGGGCCTGGGTAGATTCAACAGCAGGGGAGCTGCTTTGCTGAGGAGCAAGTCACAGTTGGAAGCAAGGATGTGGTTGCTCATTGCTAGAATTTTGGCCAAAGTCAAGCTTGTGTTTCTTTAAAAATGTATCATACATTGTCATATTTCTGTGTCTTTGAGGAACAGATGTTATGGCTATTTCACTGTTTCCTTTTCTTCCCCTTACCAAGTCTTTGACACAGTTCCTGGGTTGGTCTGTACTCAACACAGACACATATGATAAGATGAACAAGTTGGAGAACCGTAAGGACATTGCCCAGGACATGGTGCTCTACCACGTGAAGTGTGACAAGGATGAAATCCAGGAAATTCTGGTAATGCCTTGCAACGTGAAGCTCACACCCAAGTGCACTCACCTGGCCATGACTTACGGCACAGACACAGGGGTCCCGTTTCACAGAGATGCTTCCAGGCACCATAATGTGGCGGCAGCACCTGAGCCCTAGTAACTGCACAGGTGCAGAATGAGTCTTTCTTTTGGTTCTGTGGTCTGCCCTCCACGTTGGCACACTGCACCGCTATGTTCTTTCTAACTTCCGCAGCAAAGCCAGCCTTGGAGGTGCAACTCAGGGCAAGGCTGTAGGTGTGGAACAGAAATTGATTTATTCCTCAAAACCTCCTTAGTGCTGAGGATGTGAAGTTAGAGGGACCCAGCTGTGACATTGGCTCTAGGGAGACATTTGCAAGTAAGGGAAACACAAAACAAAATCAAGGAGAGGGAGAACACTACCAGGAAAAATGTGTTGAAAGACAAGAAATTGAAGTAAGGTCTAGGAAAGAAGCACAATTTTCGTATGAGAGTGGCCCTAGATTGCATCAAAGCTGCCAGTGCAAAGTCCAGTGGGGTTCAGTAGTCTCCTTAACATACCCGTGCTTTTTGCAGCCAACACGAGAAAAGCTGGGGAAGGAGCCAAGTGAGTGTGACGAAGAGGAATTGGCGAGCATTCTGGTAAGAACAATGCACTGCTGGAAAGAACAGCCCTGACAAGCAAATATTGCCTGCATAGATGTAGGGAAGAGCTCCCAGTGTTGGCATGCTGTTACCTGGTAGAGGGTGAAGGCAAAGCGTACCCTGCCCTCCTTGCTGCGTGAGTTTATCAGTAGTGTGCGTCAGTACATATCTTCCACAGCTCCTGGGGAGTCTCTGCTCTCTACCTTCTTGTCTCAAGGGGCTCAAAGTCCATCTGGAAACACATCAGCCACCTTGGCTTGTCATACATTTTGTTTTTCAGAGTAATTAAGGAGGGCTGGAAGTCTTCCCCCATTTTGAGTCATCAAACTATATCAAACCAAACGCTTAACAGGAAATAAACAATATTTCCTGCACAAAACTGCCCTCCCTCTTCCTCCACTAATGGGTTTATCATGGAAAGCTTCATGTCAGTCTATATTCTAAAAGAAAAGCAGCATCAGACTGATAAATTTTTATTTAGCAAAGCTTAGGAATGACATAAGCAGCACAGCAATAAACCAGCCCACCTCTCTTACAGAAAGAAGAACTCCCGGGACCCACTAAGTTTGAAATCTATGAGTTCAGGTTCTCCGATTTTGACTGCACCGAGCTAGAGCTGGTGAAGTGTGGCATTCAGATGTACTACGAGCTTGGTGTGGTGAAAAAGTTCCAGATTCCACAGGAGGTATGAGCTGGCAAAAGCTAGGATCTCCTGTCCTGGATGTACAGCAGACTTGCCCAAGCTGCGGCTGGCACTGAGGTCCCAGTGCCTGCCCAGCACCGCTCACAGAAAAGCTGTAGGACTGGGCTCACAGGGGCTTGCAGGGAGGGGGTCGTGTGTTCTGAGCCCCCTCACCCTGCTGAGGCCAGAGAACAGTCTCTCATGCAGGATTGGAGCATAAAGTTGGCCTCTTCTCCTGTCTTCTGCTCTCTTCTGGTCCTCACTGCCTGCCACAGACGTGGGTTTGCCGTGAGGTCTATATGGATGAGTGGTGGACTCTGCAAAACATTGCTTGCACATTCTGTAGCAATGCTGCTCACAGCCACGATGTGAAAAACACAGCTTCCAGGAGCGACATGGAGAGAGTGCCTGTTTCCTTTGCTAGAGTATGTACCCCGCAGTTTTCAGCCAAGACATGCTGAAACCCACTCCAACAAACCCCTTTGTTTTTCATCTCCATGCAAGCATGGATATGCCTTCATCTGATGCAGCTGGCATCAGATGGTGTGACCATCAGGAATGGTGTGACCCTGTGGGAACAGGGACCCCATAAGCCCTGACTTGCGAACTCACGAGTTCTGCAGTTCAAAACCCTATCGGAATTGTGAAAATGGTATTTCAGCAGCTCTGCTGGTCCCGAAGGGATTTCTCTGCACTTCATGCGAAGTCGATTTCCATCTAGTGGGATCTGGAGGTAACTACAGGAAGAGTTTTCGCTTAGGAAAGGCAGGATGGCAATCGGAAGGGAAGTGAATGGGAATTACCTCTGTGCTTCTTACACACAGAATGTCAGGATCAAAAATATTCAAAATACTTACTCCGAACAACTAACCTCTGAAAGAGTTGTGAAAAGAAGTGATTCTTATAGTTGAGATTTTAAGAAATGAATACTAATTCATAAATAATTTGCTCTTTAATGAGGAAACTTGCATAGCTACAAGAAAGGGTGCGCATGGAGAAGTAGAGTGCAGAGGGAAAAACCAGATTTCTATTTAATGCCCTATATTGTAATTCTTTAGGTGATATAAACGTCATTCATCTCTACATCTATGGATCTACATCTCTTGGAGAGAGAGATCAGTATTAATAAATCACAAGACAAAGGGACACATCATATAAGTGACAATCTAGAGAAACACAAAAATTCAATAAATTCACAAACAGTAAGATGAAATTTATTTTCCTCTAGGCATTGCCGATTCTTCTTTACCCCAGAGGCATCTCTGTGATTTTATTTTTCTTACAAGAAAAAAAGTGAAAAAAGAGAGAGAGAGAGATATTAGAAAACAGCTATGGTTTAGTGTCCACTTTTGCTCTCTGCTAGACTGTACTCTATCAACATTGTCAGGGTAGCCTGATGATGTTACAGCTTCTAATCCTTTTCTGGGCCCACCTTTGTAGAGCTGGTTTGAACCTCATCCATTATTTTTGTACATGACCCTTATTGCAAGATGAGCAGACAGCAGCTTTGTACCCACACTAACATCCTCTTCCCCACCGGCAGGTTCTGGTAAGGTTTGTGTACTCTGTCAGCAAAGGCTACCGGAAGATAACTTACCACAACTGGCGTCATGGCTTCAATGTCGCACAGACCATGTTCACACTCCTGATGGTAAGGCAACACCAACCCAGCACAGCTTTATTGACCACTCCTCTTCTGTCACACCTGAGAAATACGCAGGGCTCCCTTTGAACCCTGGTGTAGGAAAAAGGTTTGTCACTCCCAGCACAGGTCCTGCTAAGCAAGGCCTCCGTTTGCCTGAAGTGACAGTCACTGCATGACACGTGAAGAAGGCTTTGGTCAATACTGGCCAACAAATGAAGAGCTTTAATTCTCATTGATACAGATGTGTATGATGTTGAATAGACTCCAAATGAAACCCTTCTGCAGAGTAGAGGAGAGAGACTACAGGACTCCCACTCTTCCAGTAGATTCTGACAGTAAGAGCCAGATTGAAGTCAGCTGGCTGGGATGGACACAAACTCATGCTTTCCCTTTCCATCCAGAAATGACACAGGTGTGAGTCTATTGCTAGTGTGAACACGGCACATGTAATTTCTCACAGGTCCTCAGGGCAACAGGTACCTCAACCAGAAAGCTGGTGTTCAGATTTCTGCTCCACACCAGAGATTGACCAGCCAGGAACCAATGGAGATGGCTCCACACATCCGTCACATATCTGGCAGCAGACTTATACCTACCACCCCGGAAAATCCTTTGGATGATTCAGCTTGACAATCACATTGTCCAGAAAGAAACAGAGCCTCTTCACAGAGTACTTTGTGTCCAGTGACTGGGAGGGATGCTTAAGACAGCCTGGGTAAATCCTAGGGCCGAGGCTTCTACAGCAGTGGGTAGCCAACCCTGCATGTGTGCATCAAACCCATAAACACTACAGGTGCACCTGCCTGCGTCCGAAACACTTTGTTTCCAGCTGATTCCCCATTTTAACCTAAGTCAACAGTGTGTTGTGTTTCAGTTCACAAGTATTTTCAGTTCTCCTGGACTGTCCCACGGCATCCCCAGCACAGATCAGTCACTGCTCAGTACCTTTTCCTGTCAGAGATGTTAACATATGGTATATAAATTCTCTCCCCCCAGACTGGCAAACTGAAGCGTTACTACACTGACCTCGAAGCCCTTGCAATGGTAACTGCGGCTCTGTGCCATGATATCGACCACAGGGGAACCAACAACCTCTACCAAATGAAGTAAGCATTTTCTTACCACTTCAAACCATTTTCTCTTGCTCCTGCTGGGAGTGCAATCAGGCTGTGATCACACCAAACTCCACTACAGCTCTGTTTAATACATAAGGGTGACAACCTCCTTTCACAAGTTACCTTGCTTTTCAGCTCATTGCAGTGCTTGGGCTTATGCTATGGCCAGTGGGGAAAATTTGTGGTGCTCTCTGAGGCCCTCTTTTTACCTCCTAGCAAATCTTCCTTGGTTAAAGCTGAGCTCTACATTACCATTACACTGTGGAACACGTGCAGAGCAGGCAGTCAGTATCCTGAGCATTACATGAGACTTAGGATGCCAACAGAAGCATTCTAAGCATTGGACGTAAGATGACCAATTTTTGCTGTATCTATGGAGAAAGCATCGTGCTTGGCATTGCCCTCACTACCTACAGAAACAAAACCCCTCTGAGAATGTTACTCTCAGTAGGTAGTCATTAGCTACAGATAAACAATTGCACAATTTCCATACCTAGTCAAGGCTCTCTTGCTCTCTTAAAGTAGTCAGATCCCAGCTCTTCTGCAATGCTTGCTGGCTATGTTGTCTTCTATTTTCTGGAGCTTTGGAAAAATGTTAAGTGAAATTAGTTTGTGTTTTTGATACAAGAGGGCCTTGCTTTCAGCAAGATGTCCAAGGACTGCAGGTTTTTCTGTTCCTATTACCAGATACCAACATGTAGTTAATCAGGAATTAAAAGAACTTAGTAAGCTGAGTAATTACACCGCAGTCATAAAAAATATTTGGAGTAAAATTTGTAGTTGGAAGACTGTTTCACACAGTGTCCAAAGAGTTATACACAATGTCACAAGAGTCTTTTATTAGACTGAAGTCATCACCTATTAAAAAGTTCTACTTATAAGCCTTTTAAAAAGAATTGAACTTATTTGTGTGACAGAAATTAAATACAAAATTAGACACTTCTTTTCATTTTTAAGTGCCGCACTAATGTCTTCAATTTTTCCTTTATACAAACAGATCTCAACATCCTCTAGCTAAACTTCATGGATCCTCTATTTTAGAAAGACATCACTTGGAATTTGGAAAATTCTTGCTTTCTGAGGAGGTTGGTAATGAACTGTAGTATAAGGGTATGAATAATTTCTTTTTAGGGAAATTTTTCATTAACAACAGAGCTGTCAGCACAAGACCTTCCTCTGGCTTAGATGCCAAGAAACTGCAGCTGCCTCATTTCCAAAGGACTCACCTAGGACCAGAGCACACAGGCTTCCTAAATGCATGACTTGGTTTCTTCAGAAGCCACATCATTCCCCACAGGAATATGTTAAATACATAAATAACTACGTATGGCACATATATATTTATTTGCATGGGAATGGCACTACACGCGGTAACCGGGCTGACACCCCTTGCACCTGAGAGGAGCAAGCTGAGCTATTGAAAGGGAAAAAAGTGAACATATTTGAGAAAGGGAGGTGGTCAGGAACTCATGTCAACATGCAGCTTGGATTTTTCAATGTCCTTTCCTTTGCTTTTCAGTCACTGAACATATGTCAGAACCTCAACCGCAGACAGCATGAGCACGTGATTCACCTGATGGAAATTGCCATTATAGCCACAGACCTGGCACTCTACTTCAAGTAAGTCGGTCACGTACACCATGTGTGAAAGGCAGAAAGCAGCTGGCACTTTACAAAGGCCAAATGTGATGCTTTGCTCTGAAAGCCTCCCACCTGTGCAGCAGTTCTCTTCACAGACACTGGCTCTGGGAGGCTGCCTGTAATACTCACCTCAGACCTGGTGGGAGAACTCAAATCATTCAAAAGAATTTTGAACTTCTACTCAATTAAATCATACACATGACTTTTAACCTTCTTCTGCCAACAAGGCAAGGATATGTGGTTCCTTACAGGAAGAAATGTCAGGATTTGTTTTGGTTTGGGTTTTTTTAGCTAACATTTCAGGTCTGAAAATACTTACAAATGTCAAATGGACTGGCCAGGACTATACTAACTTCTCCGTGGGAGTGGTATGACACATGTAACAAGCAGTTCATTGTAGGTGAATGTCCAGCTCATAGTCAATTTCACACCCAAGGGCCAAAAAAGCCAAAATCTCAGAGCAGCACCTGCTAACTTTCTGGGACATGAGACTGAAACTCAAGGACATGTAACTTCCTAATTGGCAAGGATCTTTCAAAATGTGCTTTCAAAATACTGTGTCAACATCAGAGACTGCTTCTGTGTTTTGCATTGCAGTATAATTACACAAAATTTAAACAGTCCAAAAGAGAGGAATTTGAGAGAGGCTGGGATACCCAGAACATTTACTCTGTAGATACAATATCTATATGGCACCATCTATCTATATACCACCACCTCCTCACCAGCTGGGAACAAACTGGTCCTTGCCCTCCTGGTCCATGCACTGCAAGCAAAGTCTTGGCTGAGCTAAGACGCAGGATTATTGATGGCAGAACACATACACAAGTCACTTTGTGATGCGGCCTAACTCTTTTCTCTGCTAATATTAAAATCTCAGATTTCTCCAGATCTCATGCCACTCCAGACAGAGGGATATTATGTATAAACCATTCATCAGAATTCCCTATATATGTTTAGATTATGTAAACAAGGCTAACGATGCCTAAGTAAATAAAGCCAGGCAGCTTTAAAAATTCTCCAGGTAGCTCCAGGGTTCTGCAGTTTGCTGAACATTGAAGGAAAAAGTCTTCTTGTACTGCCAACAAAGTTGGAATAATTTCTCAGCTAACAAAACTTGCAGCAACTCATACTTTCAAGGACCTGCACATATCTCATCACTATATTTATTTTTAAGGCATTTACAATAGTTAAGGCAGCAGATGATGGTGCTTGGTTTTGTTGGGACATAAGCGTTAGGACAAGAACTGCTGGAAACCTTTCTGGCAGAGTTACCAACACCAGGATCAGCCACTTGTTTTTGACATATTTGTTTCATTGTTTCATAGATCTTTTTTTCTTATTTTTTTTAACCTTCCTTCCCACCCCCTCCCAAAGAAAGAGAACAATGTTTCAAAAGATCGTTGATGAGTCTAAGACTTATGACAGCACAACTGCCTGGACTGAGTATCTGTCTCTGGAGACAACAAAGAAAGAGGTTGTCATGTGAGTAATTGGCTCTGGGGAAAGGTTAGTGATGTGCACACCTGGTGAGAGCTGCAGGATATGCTTTTTGCTGCACTTAGCACAGGCAGCAAGTGATACATTACTGGCCACTCAGATTTGGTCTTCTGGAGAAGCAGGGAAAAACAATCCCAGGGCAAAAAAAAAAAGCTTAAAGTGGTTCTTCATCCAAGTAAGTGTCCTGTTGGTCATATACTCCTAAGGAGATGCAGGATCCCTTCTGGTTATTTACTCCTGCCAGATCACCCTGTAGGCCACAAACAGGGACAAGCAATCCATGAGCTGTTCTTCCCAGTGGCAAGACATCTGTGTTGCACAACGCTGCTGTCCTGACCAGACAGATACTTTGCAGGATGCCCCACGCTGGTGGTGAGTGCTCTCACCCCCTCACTGCAGACTGCACTGCTACACACCCATGGGGGAGCCAAAGGTGTCACCCCAAAGCCAAGGAGCTCAGACCAACAATGATTAAAGGAGCCAACATCTTAGTACCAGAAGCAAGTATTTTCCTGTCATAATTCCATTTTAATCAAGAGAGCAAGTCACTTTGATGAATGCCCCAGTCAGAACCAAGGCTGTTAGAGCAACACATCTATCAATTCAGAAGGGGCCGGGGGATACCTGATACAGTACTGGGGTATGAGGGTCCTGAGCCTGAAAAAATAGGGAGTAAATTAATTCCTTTCCTGTTTTTAGGGCCATGATGATGACTGCCTGTGACTTGTCAGCTATCACAAAGCCTTGGGAAGTCCAGAGTAAGGTCAGGAGTTTGATATCCTAAAGGATTTCTGTAGCTTATACTTCAAAGTAATGCAATTTCTAAGCTGCCTAGAAGCTAAATCAAAATCTCCTATCAAAACTACCAAAAGGAATAGCTGTGGTTTTGATGTATTAACCAATATTTCAGACTGTAGTCGTGGGTTCTGTGCAAAATTCATGTTCAAAACAAAACAAAACAAAACACCCCTACCAACCAAAAAGCAAAACAAACCTCCCAGTTACATAGATTTTTGGGTCACAGGGAGATTTTTTTTACATATAACATATGCATTGACTTTATTACAGCATTACCTACTTGCAGTTTGCTCAGTTGTTTGATTTCCTTTAGGAGTTCATTCCTGAACTGTACTTGAGCAATTACTAAATAATAAACACTGAAATTCAAATGAGGGTAAAAGAAACAAAACCTGCCTTCCTGTTCAGCATAAAGAAAGCAACAGAAAAAAAAAATAGACACCCACAAGGTGACCAGTAGGGCAAGTCCTCGAGGGGAATACACTGGAAATGTTTCTCAATAGAAGTGCAGTGGCCTGATGAGATCCAGTGCAATAGGACTTTTGAGCTATCACCAGACAGGTGCAATCCTATGGCCACAGCTGCCCTTCCTGGGAGAAAGAGTGAGGCTGTGGTTGGACAGGAAGAAACAGAAGGATAAGTGAGATTTGCTTCAGAGTGGAGACATGAAGTGCATCAGGTTATGGGGCTGAAGTTGGTGCTAACTCTTCTTTTTCCCTCCATGTCAATATAGGTAGCTCTACTGGTAGCAGCTGAGTTCTGGGAGCAAGGAGATTTGGAAATAAGCGTCCTTCAGCAACAGCCCATTGTAAGTACCGTGCAAGAATGAGACAGTTCAGTTCAGACAGCAAGCCTCAGCAGAGCTCTGAGTGCTCTGTGTCTCCCTGAAATCACAGTGCTTGCCAAAATCCTTTAGAAAAGTGTGTTCTGAAATAGTGAAGAGCATCTCTGACAGTCACCAGTGCCTCTTGTCCAGCTCTCCATATAGTTAGATGGATTCAGTGGCTGTGAAGCATCAAGGGGTAATTCCCCCTGAAGATTTTGTGCAGGTCCCTTACAGAGAAAATGAGAAACTAAATAGATGAGTCACAGAAGAAAGAAGAGTTTCTAATATAGAGAAAAACTGCAAGCACAGACTTCATGGAGTCAGTGAATTATTGGTAAATGGAAGGGCATTTCTAACAGTTTTTTTTAAAAAAGATAAATCTAACATTAAAAGAGTCAGGAGTCATTCCTTAAAGTGGCCTCCACCTGTGTGGTTTGGGGATGTTTAAAATAGACTTTCATGCACCCCCTCTACCCACAGTGGCATCACAAATTATATAGTAATCAACAAGATCTTGTAAGAATATAATTTCTTGTTCAGTCGTGTTTTAGACAATTTAAAACCTTTTCAACACTTTATAACATGAGTCTTTTCTGGTATCTGTTTGAGTGGCACAAGGGAAAAACTTGTTCTCCTCCCCATCCATAGACACTTGAAATGTTGCCTAAAATTTCTGCTAAGATGGCAACAGAAATGAGCCCACTTCACTCCTCTGCAGCTGAGGAAGGGGGCTGTGGTGGCTGGTCTTTAGGACAGCATGACAGAACTGCCAGCCTGATACAAGACCGTTTTGGGGAGAAAATAGGGGTGTGTTTTTCAACTAAGTGTTCTCATAAATCATGATGAATTTGTGTCCTCCCACAGCCCATGATGGATAGAAGGAAAGCTGCAGAGCTTCCAAAGCTTCAAGTGGGTTTCATAGACTTTGTGTGCACATTTGTCTATAAGGTAAGCAAAGTGCACCCTTACACACCCCACCCTTATCAACAAAGGGTTCAAATCGCAGCCGACTGAGCCCTGGTACAGCAGCACCACCCTCGNCCTATGCTTGATGGGCTGCTGAACAACAGAAATGAGTGGAAGACCCGTGCTGATGAGTATGATGCAAAAATGAAAGCTCTAGAGGAAGAGAAGAAAAAAGAGGAAGAGAGAATGGCTGCAAAGAGAGGTCAGAAAAAGTAGTTAGCTTTTCATCCCTAACTCAAAAACATGCATAGGAATACTCTCGTAGATTACAGCAAGCTTTGCTGATGCAGCAGAGTAAGATGTTCAGAAAAAGTTCCATAAATTTGGCTCCACTGGCAAGGCTGAAGGCAGCTTGCTTCAAACCTGACACTATGACAAGTTGTCAAAAAGGCCACCAGCTTAAAATCCCAAACACTATTATCTTGCTATTAACTAGTAAGAATACATTCAGCATGAACTTCCATGCAGCTGAGAACAGCACATGATAATGTGCTTTCCCTGGAAAACAGCAGGTAAACATCCCTTTGGCTGATCTGCTGTCCCACAGGTCATGAAGCGGAAGCTAAAAAAAGCTAAAACAAAGTCCTAAAGTCCTAGGAGAATGTTTGAGAAATAATGGTTCATCTAATTTCTAGCCCAAATTAGGTACTACCTAGAAGCAAGTGGTAGTGGCAGTATCCAGTAGCAATTTATTTTGGTTGAACATCGTTTTCTTCTTCTGCGGGCCCAGCCTGTGTAGTACTGAAAACTATCAGCGGTAGTGGGCACTGGTGGAAAGTTTTTCTGATAGCCTGAGGATTTGTTTGACTCTCAAAAGGGCAGAAGCAGAAGGTTCTCCTGGCCTCTCCCAAATGTCTGATCAAATGCCTGCTACTACTGGGTGCCTTCACTCCACAGAGACTGTAGCTGAACTCCTCTTTTGTTCCAAACTGGACCAAAATTCCAGCAGCCCATGGTGTGAACATTGCTCAAATGACACAGTTTAGAAATTATTAGAACTGTCTAGATGTTTTAACTCAGTTTAATTCGCAGTAGTTAACTTAAAATATCAAAAGTAAGTGTTTTAACTGTGATTTAGAAGATCTCTGAAGAATTATTTCCTGAATAAGTAATTGATATTCAAGCAAGGAAAATTTCCATTAACTCTACAATACTCTTTCCAAGCAGCATTACATGTACAATTACTTTGCACAGCACAGAGCTCTAGACAGGGTGCTGTAGGTATGACCAATGCTGATCACTGGATAACATAAAAGTTCTAAAAAAATCCTGCAATGACTGAGAAGGAAATTTATGACTGTGCCTCTAATTGTGTGTTTCTTTTTATATGACAGGTGAAATAACCTGTAATGGAGG
>VXBQ01015416.1:81380-101012 GCA_013400175.1 Phainopepla nitens
AAAACCTGTAGCATACTTTAGGCGTATTCTCACTGTGATATATGCCACCCAAAATGACAACGCCCATAACTAAAAGAAAAAGCAAAAAAAAAGTAAAAGAAAAAAAATCATGACATACAAATACATTCCTGATTGGACTCTTCTGATAATTTCTTAGGCTTGTGACCAACCAGGAAAGGGCTAGATCTTGTTTGCCTTAACTGCATCTCTTCCTGATGGTAGGGAGCCAGTTCTGTCCTGTCTCCTGTCCTCCTGTCCTCCATTAAAAGGCACCTGATATCAGATGGCATGTGACAAGTCAGAACAACATTTGGCCCAATAAATCAGGTTGCAAGGTTATGGAAAAGCATTTTTCCTTCACTGAAACACTTCTTACTCCAAAGCTGATGGAAATAGTCCTGCTCCATACAACCTCATGAGACTGACAGTGAATGCAACCATAACCTGCACAGTGGGAAAAATGAAGAAGAGATAAAGTTATCATATCTAAGTATCTGTCAGGATATAAGAAAGAAACGTGAGAGGAAGGATAAAGCATGAAAACTGACCATAGTAAATCTTTGAACTGCTCTAAAGTGTTATGATTCCATGTAAATCCAAGAAACACTCTGACAGATAATAGATCTGCATTCACTACAAGAATCTGGAGAGGTTGCTACCCCAAAACATGGAGCCATTTATGCAACACAGAGCAGCTGCCTTCTCCAGGAGCAGGATCCACACTGTGTGCTAATTGAGGCTTCATTCTTTCATATGTCATTTTAATAAGACAGAGTTATCATTACCAGTTACAGTTCCTCTTAAAATTAACAAGCAACCTGAGTTGTGACATCTCATATATTTGTTCTGTTTTGCCTCATAATGCCAGTTATTTAACACAATTGATCAGAACCTACTGTCCTTCCTTTCCTCCTCCTGTTCTGTCTAGTTTTTAGATTATCCTCCAAATTTGTGACTCTTATTTCAGATCAAAGTTACTTTTTATGTTTATTCATGCAAAAATAGAACATTCAATTACATGCTTGTAGTAGTAGAGACAACCTCATATCCTGGTCCCCACCCCTCCCATTTCTTTTTTAAAATTGTTTGGAGATATGTTTTACTGGGGATTTTTTTCTTCTTCTATTACTCCTGCTACCTTCAGGATTTTTACCCTTCAGTATATTGTTTTGCATTACGAAAATACTGCAAGTAAAAGGAAAACTAGAGCTGTGGTGGTATCTGGTGATCATTTACCTGTCTCGGTGTGCTAAGCAAGATGTAATCTTCAATCACTATGAAGCAATTCTGTGAGAGGCAATTTGTCTTTCAGGAAAACACAAAAACTTCTCCATTTGCATGAAAGTTAGTACAAAACAGGTAGTGACTCCATGTTGTATGTCTTGCTTTCATTAAGAATCATGGAATGTTAAGGGTTGGGAGGGACCTTCAGGATCACCTAGTCCCAACATCCCTCTGCCATGGGCAGAGACACCTCTCACTAGATCTGATAGCTCAAGACCTTATCCAGCCTGGCTCTGAACAGTGCCAGGGCTGGGGCACCCACAGCTCCCTGGGCAACTTGTTCCAGTGTCTCACCACCCTCACAGGAAATAATTTCTTCCCAATATTTAACATAAATCTCCCTTCTTGCAGTTTGTACCCATTACACCTTGTCCTATCTCAACAGTTCCTGATGCAGAGTCCCTCTCCAGCTTCCCTGTAGGACCTTTCAGATACTGCAGTGTTGCTGGGAGGTCTCCACTCAGCCTTCTCTTCTCCAGCTGAGCAGCCCCAGCTCTCCCAGCCTGTCTAGGGGAGATGCTCCAGTCCTCTTAGCAATGTCATGGCCTCCTCTGCACTTGTTCCAACAGTTCCATGTCCTTGTTCTGTTGGGGGCACAGGAACTGTGCTCAGTTCCTGGTGGGAGCTCACCAGAGCAGAGCAGAGGATCATGTGGGAAGCTTTTATCATAAAGCAGAAGAAGTCAAATCAGTTTTGTTCTTTTTTTTTTTTAAGTGGAAAAAAAGCCACAAGGTTATTGTATGGCACTGTGGTAAGCAGTGGGCTTTTGACGATCATCACAAGACACCATACACTTAAATGCTGAAAAAAGCTCCTTATGCTCTCAGATGTTTTCTGGGAAATAAAACCTGGAGGCTAACCTTCCTGCTCCCTGTAACCAGCGTGAAGCACTCAGAGGTGAAGCAGGGTGCTCCAGCAGGGCTGCTCACACAAGGAGCATGGGGTGCCTGCCCATCACACCCTGTGAGTGGTCGGTGCCTGTGCCCTGTCTGCCCACGTGCACTTGAGAGCACAGCTCATGCTCACAGCATCAGGGTGGGCATGCTGCCCGGTATTTCCAAGGGGATCTCTGCATGCAGGCATGCAGGGGGTGTCCATGGACACTCAGAGTGGGTGCCACTGGAGGAAGCTGTTTCTCAGGGGTGGACCCTTTCCATGGGAGCAGTGAGTATTTCTCACTGGAAGTGTTGGCCAGTGAGATACAGGTGAAATTTGACATAGTTCCTCCTGTAGTGGTCTCCCTTTTTGCTGGGAGCTGGCTGCTGGCATACATTAGACACGGAGAAAGGAAAGGGCCAAGAAACAGATTGCTCCACTGTTTTCCGAGGTGTGATGGACTGAACTTTGCTCGGGTGGGCTGATTGAGCCAGTGTCCATGATAACCTGGGATTGATGTCTTGAAACAAAGTGTTTTCACATCAGATAGGGAAAAAGGCACATAAGAAGCAGATCCTGCAAAAGTGGGGTAATGCTTTTTGTCATGCCAATCTCCTTCTTTCTGGGGAGGCACAACTGCATCTAACAATGCAAAGCTCTCCCTGCAGGGGAGGCATGGGGGTGTTCACACACAGGCCTGAGGGTATTCCGCCTTTCTGATAAGGCATAACTGCCAAACCTATGCAGCTGCCAAAAGCAGGGCCAAACAGCAATTGTAGAAGGCAACATAGGCCACCAAAGATCTCTGAAGAACCACCCTGACTCATTTGCACAGTGCTTCATCAGATAGTGTAAAATCCCTCTCCAGGGGAGGTGTCAGAGTGCTCCCACGTGCACTTGAACACAAAATAATCCATCAAACTATTTGTTGCATGGGCCTCCACCCCCAACAGATAAAGACTGCCACCATCAGAGTGATGACCATGGAACCAAAATTGAAATTATCAAGTCTTGTCACTGGATCTTTCGTCTCGACTATCCACTCTTGTCCTTTCCTTCTGTTTCTTTCTTTTCCTTATGTATTTTGCTTGTGATATTTTAACCTTTTTTTTAACAGAAAAAAACCAAAACCAGCTACATATCTCTTTTCCACTGCAACCAAATTGTTTTAAAATAAACCTGCCTCATGTATACATACTAGTAATTCAGTGTTGTTTCACTATAATCCACCCAAGGGATCTATCAACAAGAACTCAGTTACCCTGCTTCAAACACAGGTCAGAAGTAGGCCCAAAAAAAAGGTGTGTCATTGCAACACAGCTTCAGGAAAGGTCTGTTGAGGGGTGTAGAAAGCTTAAATCTGCTCATGGCATATTTGCCTACAATCCAGTTAAGTGTTTTCACCTTTGTTTTGATGCAGCTGTTAGCTGCAGAGGGAGACCAGAGGGGACTTGTTTTATAAGTACCTCACAGAAGCAGGTAATGCACACAGATGTTGGAATTAGAAGTACAGGAAACTCTCAGAGCCCAGTGCATGCAGGCTCAGAGATAAAGATGGATACAATGTTCGACTTAAGACCTTGGAGAAGGCTTGGACTGCTGCAGTAATAGTTACACAGACAAGAAGAAAAATGTGGATTTATAGTTTAAGTAGAAATATGCCTTAAGCAAGCAAAAATGTTAACAAAAAAGTATTTTAAGTGAGAAGGTAAAAGATGTTAATGTTTAACAACAGAACTTGTTATAGAGTTAGTGAGAAGTTTAAGATGTATCAGTATAAGTTTATGCAGAATAATACAAATGGATAAGAAAAGGCACATTGTACTAAAGCTACGTAAAATGAAGTAAAGCTACGATTGCTGTAAATTTGTTAGCAAGCTTCGTGGAAATAGTTAATTGGCTAAGAAATGCTTAAAAGACCTTGTAACTAGAATTAACTCGGCTTCTGATGGCAATGTTGCATGTAACACCTTCAGTGATACTAATTGCCCAATAAATCGATTCCTTATTACACCTCTCAGTCATCCCTGTCTCCCTTAACCCAACATACAGATCTCCATTCTTGGTTATGAAGGTGGTGGTTGAGGGGGTAGGAAAATTAATATCCCTGTGAGACTGGCAAAAGTGGTTTCTGAGAGAAATGCTCAGGGCTGGAATGTAAATCTTCTGTCCATATAGGAGAAGAGGTTTGCCTGAGTGAGAAACTATCAAGGGACTTTTAATCCTCCATCTTGGCCATCATCTGCTGTCCCTAATGGAAGGGGTAGGACAAGGTGATACAGGACAGCACCTCTTTGCTACTGAAAAAGAGCATACGTATGTCCTTCAGCCATTTGTTCTGCTGGAGCCTAGACTGCTGCTGGGCTGTGAGTGCAGATGCCTGACCTGGCACAGTCAGAGATATGGGAGCACGTACAAGGTCTCTGCTGCTGGCAGAGCTGTGAGGGTGGCAGTTCTGGCAGAAAGGGAGGGAAAAACTGACAGGGAGATTGTAGAATGTAGTCTTCAGCCAACTCTTGTAGATCTGAGAGAAAGGCTTACTGTCTTTTCTGGCTGGCCACAGCCTGACTTGTACTAAGCCTGAGAAGTGCTCCTCTCCTCCCAGGCAGGTGGGACAGGAACAACTCAACTTTCAATCAGTTCTTCAAATGTGGGAATCATTAAAAGTAAAGGGTTTTGGGAAAGCTGCAAAAGCAGATTTCAGCAACAGCAGAACAGCAATTCGAGCTAAGCTGTAGCCATAAGATTTGTCAGTAGAAAAGTTACATGAGATGTAGAAAGCAAGGACATATGAAACAATGGTCTGCGTATTAAAGTTTGGCTAGAATAACTTCTAAGGCTGCAGAAAAGTATATCTAGCAAGATATTAGGAGGTTCTCAGCTTAATAATGGAGCTCTGTGCATCGTATTTTAAGGCTTACAAGCAGGCATTGTATTTGGAATAAGCAAGCATTGTTTTAACCAAATGTACGCGTACCTAGAGTGACTGGCTAAATCTACTGTCAGTATGCTTTTGCCTTCTCCGAAGGGTCAAGAAACTTTAAAGTACATTGTAACACAGAGCTCTGCGGCTCCTGCCCTGGACCTGAGCTGTTATCATCTTCCTATCCTCTCGATCAAGTAATGAGACTTCTGAAAAATAAAAAGCTCGAGACGTGTCCCGCAGCATTCCTGTCCTGTTCTATGTTGTATATATATATTTGTAGTTGGCATCATTCAAACAAAGAGATGGTATTGAACACCACAGGGAGAGTATGGATCGCAGCTCCACTCTTCAGGCAGATGGGTTGCATGTCTTTGTTCCCAGTAAAGGGGCTTAGTCCTACTAGATCATGTATAAAGAAATCATGAAAGCCCAGAGAGTACTAGATCCAAGATTTCAGATCCACTCTGTCTAGGCTGAGCATGGTTTGCATCATCTGTCATAAAACTTGCAAGAGGAAGATCTTTTTTTCTCTGTACCTCTTCCTCTGCTCCTTCCACAAAATTGTAGGATTAGAAAAAACATTCAGTAGACTCAGTAGAAAACCATTCAACTCCCTCTCAAGAAGCAGCAGAGTACTCAGGAGTCACACAAATGTAGTTCCAGCAGAATAGGTGGATGTAGTGTTTTCTAGAATACAAAACAAAAATGAGGGGTCTTCTCTCTCATACCCTTTGAGAGGAAAGAATTTTCATTGCTTCCTTCCTTTTCTTGGCCTGGTTTTTGCTTGAACCTGATAATCATCTATTGTCTGGCCAGAATGGGGTGGCAGAGAACTAATTTGGCCCCTGTGGGATGGCTGTAAAGAGATAAACGGTACCTTTTCCCTCACTCTCCAAGTAGGAATTCTTCCCAATCTAAGAGGTATTCCAAAGACAGCTTTCTTGCCTGAAGACAATTTTTGAAGACTGTGTGGAAAGCATAGAGGACCTCTCCTGCTTAATCAGGAGGCATAGCAGGTCACTCCTTATGAAAAAGACACACTACAACTCAGCTGTAACTTAGTTTAGAGTAGCAACATCTATCCACCTGTAGTGTTTAGAACATCTGACTAATGAGTCAGCACCAATTCCTCAGATCACAGCATAGCTTGACAAGCCAGAATCAAATCTGACTGTTCTGCCACATGCAAGAATTGAGTAATAACCCACTGTGATAACAAAGAGGGAAAAAAAAAAGACTACAGAAATGCAGAATTACGATCCACAGCTCATTGTCCACCTGCAGACCAATGACCAGCAGCGTCCCTCTGGGATCAGTACTGGGGCTGCCACTGTTCAACACCTTTGTCAGTGACATGGACAATGGGATCAAGGGCACCCTCAGCAAGCTTGCCACCAACACTCAGCTCTGTGGAGCAGTCAACCTGCTGGAGGGAAGGGATGCCATCCAGAGGGGCCTGGACGGGCTGGAGAGATGGGGCTGTGCAAACCCCACGAAGGCCAACAAGGCCGAGGGCAAGGTCCTGTACCTGGGCTGTGGCAATCCCAGACAGAGCTGCAGGTTGAGAGGAGAACTGATCGACAGCAGCCCTGAGAAGGACTTTGAGGGGTTGATGGTTGATGAAAAATGCAACGTGACCCAGTCATGTGCCCTCACAGCCCAGCAAGGCAATGGGATCCTGGGCTGCATCCAAAGCAGTGTGGGCAGCAGGGGAGGGAGGGGATTCTGCCCCTCTGCTCTGCTCTGGTGAGACCCCACCTGGAACTGAGCACAGTTCCTGTGCCCCCAACAGAACAAGGACATGGAACTGTTGGAACAAGTGCAGAGGAGGCCATGACATTGCTAAGAGGACTGGAGCATCTCCCCTAGACAGGCTGGGAGAGCTGGGGCTGCTCAGCTGGAGAAGAGAAGGCTGAGTGGAGACCTCCCAGCAACACTGCAGTATCTGAAAGGTCCTACAGGGAAGCTGGAGAGGGACTCTGCATCAGGAACTGTTGAGATAGGACAAGGTGTAATGGGTACAAACTGCAAGAAGGGAGATTTACGTTAAATATTGGGAAGAAATGCCTTAGTGTGAGGATGGTGAGACACTGGAACAGGTTGCCCAGGGAGCTGTGGGTGCCCCAGCCCTGGCACTGTTCAGAGCCAGGCTGGATAAGGTCTTGAGCTATCAGATCTAGCGAGAGGTGTCTCTGCCCATGGCAGAGGAATGTTGGGACTAGGTGATCCTGAAGGTCCCTCCCAACCCTTAACATTCCATGATTCTATGGAACTCCCCAGTCAAGCCATTTAAGTAACAGATTCAGGCACTCAGTGCTTTGTCAGGCTCCCCTACCTGCCCATATATATAAAATTGTATTTTCTGATCACAATCATTACCTGTGGATAATGTGGGTAGCAACCATCTATTGCTGGGGGAATACAATGGGGTGCTTCAGCTGCAACAATGGCGAGATTGTGACAGTTGCTTCCTGTCACATTCCATCCCTATTTCTCCTGCTGCTCAGTGCAATTCACTCAAAAAATACCAACTGAAGTGTAGTAAGTACTTTATTGATAGACTATCACACAGAGTTTAAAAACCACTGGACAGCTCATAGCCTAGCCACATATCCCCATGTGTGAAATCCAGAGGAAGTCTGTTGTTTATTTCAGTATGGAATCTTCACTTGCTAAAAGGGAAAAAAACACAAACGTGGTTAGGACTGTTAGCCATGCCCATACAGAAACATGCAAAGCATTAGTGGAATCAAAGACTACCTCTGTGTAATTTCTTTCTGGCTAGTACTTATGATTCCCACTTCTGTTTATTCAATAGAATTGTAATTCATAGCTCTAGGGTGAAGGCAAACTTTTAAGTTTACTCAGTAGTAAAACACAGTCTTCTGAAGTAACAAGTCAAATAAACCCAGAAAAAGCCACCACTACAGGTATGTCTATCTTTAAGGAACAATCTTCACAAACTACACTGCACATAATAATAGTTTAACAATTCCTTTTCTGAAAAAAACAGACCTAACCCATTGCTGTGAACAAGAGACCCGTCAATTTGTGCGACTTTTATACAGATTAAACATTTTAAACCAATAATCAAGAAAATTTCCTTACTGGGTGGCCTGGCAACATTACAGCACAGCCTCTACCTCCAAAAACACAGAAAGTTTCACCTAACTAGAGAACATCTAAAAGAACCATTTCTTTAATCCATGACCAACAGAGACGATGTATTTATTAAGGCAAAATAGCTTTATCTCTAGAAAGTCATATACAAAACATATTTGAATTTCTGTATGTGTACTTAATTTAATTTCAGTGTTTTGTTCAACAGTAGTTTTGTTTAGAACAATGCAAATGTCACTCCTTTGCATGGAAAGAGTTATGAGCATGTATCTGCATCATCAAGAACAGCCTGAGTTATTAATCAATTTTCTTAAAATTCTTCTTAGTTTTAAGTCTACCTAAAAACCCTAAGTGAAACACAGCTAGAGAACTGTATGGCAGCGGGGAAGGAATCCTCTGTTAGAACTGTACAGGGAACACAAGAAATAATCCTAAGGACAAGGGAAATAATGCTGCAGCAGGAATACTACAGATGGAAGGGAATGAGAATAAAAGCAGCAGTATTAATTGCAAGTGACGCTCTCCAGCACACCCTCTTCATGTGAGAGATACAACAAATGAAGCTGATCTCTAACACTGCAAGATACAAAGAAATCAAGCTGACCTCTAACAATACACACATGATGCCACTTAGAAGTCTCCTTGCAATTGCATACCGTTGCGTACACCCTACATTCAATCATATTTCTGAGGTTTCTACACTGCATGGAGAAAAGGGCTAGCACATCCAGATGAATAAGGGACATGCCACCACAGCTGATATATGGATTCAGTTATTTCTCACAAAACAATCAGCAGCTTTTAGCGGTTAGTTTCCTAGTGGAAATTCAGACATTTAACAAGTCCTGACTGCTGCAAAAGTGTTAACTCTTGCTCTGACGAGCTTTTCAAAATGCAGGCATAATTAAACGCCAGCACTACTCATTCTTCACATGGCCCTAACCACCGCCTCCAGGGATTAGCTGCAAGCCTAAAATTTCTCCTAAGAGCACTGCGGTGGAACACCACTCCTGCAGCCTAACACCTGCAAGACAATGTGGGATGAGCACACTAAACCGAGGAACTACCTTCTGCAAGCTCTTTTGCAATCCGCTCCAGTTCTTCACGTTTCTTTTTCTCCTCCGCCTCTACTCTTCTCTCTTCTTCAGCAATGGGCTTCAGATAGTCTGCCATCAACACAATCCCTTTAAAACACAACTTCCCGAACCCCCGGAGGAAAGCTCCGCTCCTGCGGGCTCGCTCAAAAAGGAGGAAAAGCCAGGTATGCTGGCAGGAAGGTACATTTCATAGGGATCTGTGGCTCCACACCAGCAGGGCCGTCCCGGCAGGGCCAGGGGAGGGAAATGGCGGCCGGGCCATTTCAAGGTGCCCTTGCGGGGCGGGCGCGGGGGAGCGGCCGACGGGCCCGTCGCACTCACCGTATCGCTTCTTGCCGTAGATCATCCCCACGAGCAGCGCCGAGTACCGGGTGAACTGCGGGAGGCAGAGACAAGGACGCGCCCTTCGCTCAGCCCACAGGCACGGCCGGCCCCGGCCCACGGGCCCGGGCGGCCCTCCCCGCGGCCCCACGACCCGGGATGACCCGGGTAATCGCCCCGAGAGATCCCCCCACCGCGCTCACCTTGATGAGCGGGGAGACCTGCACCGGCGGGATCATCCTGGCGGCGGCGGCGGCGGCGGCGGCCGGAACTGAGCGCGGCGGGAGGAAGGGGCGGGGAGCAGCCGTGACCGGGAAGCCGAACGCTGCGCCGTCCTCCGCTGCCCGGGGCGTGGCGNCTGCCGGGTGGATGGCTGGACTGGATGATCTTAAAGGTCTCTCCCAACCTTAATGATTCCATCAGGCTGTAAGCCATTAAGTGGCTATTGTGACTCTGTGCAGATGCTCAGTCTGCTGGGCACAGACCTCTGCAACCAGCCAGTCTAGCCAACCCTACTTTAAGCTGGAGGGTTGGACTAGATGGTCTTCAGAGGCCCCTTCCAATGACATACATTCTGTGATTCCAGGATTGTAATAATTATTGTATTTCACTTTAATTTTCATAGATACAAAACCCTGTGGTCATTAGTAACTCTATACAGGACAACTAGTTACAGTTATATTTGGGAATGATATTTCTACTAGAGAATGACACAATTCAAATTAATGCAGTTTGTTTCTCAAGAACTTAAAATGGTGCTAAATGAGCTCTGCTTATATAAAGTCTCATATCATGTTTGTCCTCAGGTTTAAGTTCTGAGGTATTACCAAATTTGGGTTGAATAATACTATCCTGACCACAAGCAAAAAAACCCGTTCTTTCTGCAGAACAAATTACATATTTGTAAGTGGGGTAAACAAAAAAATCCCAAACAATCCAACCCAAAAAACCCAAACCAACTAACCAACCAAACACACACACACACCAAAAAAAAAAGAAAAAAAAAAGAAGCATTATTGGATTGGTATTGGATTTGGGCAATACAGTGCATTGTAATATTTATACATTGCTTTATAAAAAGCATCCTTATAAACATTGAAATGAAACTCCTTGGTCAGATTCAGTTTTTGGGTTTCGTTTTCTTCAGGTACCAGAAGAAGCAGAATCAACATTTCTTTACATCACAGTGAAAACATTTTGGTGTTTTATAAAAAAATCACAAAACTGCTGAGGTTGGAAGGGACTTTGGTAATCTTGTAGGAAAAAACCCATCTACCATAATTTTAATTATAGACATCAGCCTTAAAGGTCACGTACAGAGAAGAAATAAATGGCTTGAAATTTTGTTTTTTTCACTGATTGCAATTTATTACAAACACACATATTCACTACTTACTATGTTTCTGCTGCACACTAGAAACAAAACCGTACAGAACCAAAAGTGCTCTTATTAAGTATCAGAAAAATTGCAATACACAATGCAATGCAAGTAATTTAACCACAACTAGGTATAAATCCCCTTGAATAGCTGGCTGAACATACTCTTCACAAGAAGTATGTAATATTCACAATTACATATTCGGTATCAAGGTGCTTCAAAACAAAAGCACAAGTGCTTTCAGGACTGATCTCAACTGAAATGAGATATGTGAATTTGTTTTCACCTATAATTTCTTCAGGCATATTTTGCCACATTTTTTTTTTTTAATGATGAACAACAAAATTCCCCAAATGCCTTTAATTATGGCATTAAAGTTATCAGGCACTACAACAATTCAAGATATAAATTAATCGCTCTGCCAAAAGGAAATGTAATGGCTTGTAGGGCAGCTAGAGGTTAGATGATTTGAAAAGCACAAAACTTATCCAGCTGCATGTAAGTGTAAAAAAAATATTCAACATATCATGGACAGGAACTTCTAGGGGTTACTTTATTCTGCTGTCTTCCTGAGACTCAGAAATCTGTAGGATCCCTTAGTTGTCCACAACTCAGGAGAAAGCTCAACTCTCTTACCTGATGTGGAACTTTCACACATTGCAGTCTCATATTCTCCTTGAATATGACACCATGCCTTCCGAATAACAGAAGGACATTCCATTGACAGACACAAAACACACACAAAAAGCCTGAGAAATTCAAACACTTCAGATGAGCAGCTTCTGCAGAACAAGAAAAACCTTACATCTAATTACAGAGCTCTTTTCCCTCAGAAAATATCAAAGCTAGTTGAAACTTGATGCAAAGCCACATGAATCCTCATTTGTTACATTCTTTTCTAAAAAAGAATAGATATGCCCAAAGATCTTGTGTTCAGGTGGCTTGGAAGACTGCTATCACAATTGCAACTCCCATCTAAACTCATACAAAGAGCCACTCAAACACACTTAGACTTCCAACTGCTATCTCCTGTTTGTAACTATGCAGAACAGACAATGTAATCATTGAAAGAAAATTTAAAAAGAAAGAAAAAAAGAAAAAAAAAACCAGAAACCAGTGACTTGTATGCACATATGTTCTACAATGATGTGCCATCCAGAAATCCAGAAGTCTCCATGTTTTCCATGCCTCACATTCTCTTACACAGGAGCTCAACCAAATTCTCTGCCTGGGTTTGGCTGCCATTTTGCTGGGTATCTGCGAACTTCTTAATCGAGCATTGCTGCAATTACACATCAACCAGATTTTTTCCTATAGGGCAACCCTGAAAGACGGGGAACATGCTTTTCTTTGCATCCCCTGTTTACTCAAAATTTTCAATAGCAGATTTTGGAGAAAGGGTCTTGAGCAAGACCAGCTTAACCATAAATATGCCCCAGTTATGGTCAATACAGGCTTTGGTTTACATCAATAAAATCCACACATGAATATAATGCGAGTCAGAGGAACTGAAGCTGATCTTGTAACTTCACATGCACTGTGCGGAAATTTAGGACAGTGTTTCGTTTGGAGACAAACATGCCTCCTCTTCTTCTAACAATACAACTTTTCGTCTGGAGAGAGACATCACAGACTTTATGGCAGATAAAGAAATTCTAACAAAAATGCGCAAGGCAAGAAAAGCAAACGGGATTACAATCTGCATAAGATGAAAAATTGCTGTGCTAAATTCACTTAACAAGCAAGTTAGAAAGAAGGCCCCAAGGCTTATGCAAGGGTAGAGAGCCAGCTTGGCAAACATGAAGGCGTGCTCCTTGCCACCATATCTAGCAAAGGCATGCAAAGTTTCCTCTTCATTGAGAAGGGCTGTAGTCCATATTGCAAACTGAAATATGCTGGCAAAGAAAGTGATAACGCAGCTGACCTGAATGGCTTCTATTTCGTTATGAGACTTTTCTGCAAATTCACTAGTTAGCTGGTAAGCTAGTGGAAGCCCACCAATGAAAGCCAATGAAAGTATGTTTAGCAGTCCCATTAATCGGGTAGCTTTTGTTACATAAAGGAAAAGAGAGTGATGAACAAACCACAGGAGACCAATTGTAACAAACGAGCCAAAGTAAGCAAGGTAGTTTGGCCCATATTCACTTAAAGCTTCAAGAAGGCTGCCATGGAACTTCTCCGCAACTTCTCTGGGATCAGGAACATTGTCTTCACTGTGGAGAGAAAAATTACTTTACTTTGCATACTACTGCTATAAAAACACATATGGAGCAAGACTGAACTACGCTGCTTTAATTTGAGCAAACAGTCAACAACAGGAATCCACTCTGTATTTCTCTAATTTATTATTTAGAAACAGTGTTTCCAATAACAGCTGTGCAAAGAAATGATCTATAAAAGGAAATCTGAATGTAGGTTGGCTTTCCTTTGGGTTAGTAAAGTTGCTACCAGTGACTAAACAGAGTTTATTGACAAAAAGCTTTCATCTGAAAACATAACTAAGCAAAAAAGGAAGCTTTATTCTTTAAGACTTTACACCCCAACTATTATGCACACTGATGATCATTACTGCTGGAAAGTGGGTGTTAGAAGTATCTTTGGTTTCTGCTCCATGTCCTTCCAGAAAATCATACTTTAAAGTAACCATTGCAGATTTTGGACATTGAAGACAACGTCTGATTAATTTTATTTCATCAGATATTACATACAGACAAAAGTTAATATATTTAACAAGTCGAAGTTTAAGAACCAGTACAAAGCCTTACCATATATCCAAAATGAGCAGGGTTGCTACAATGGCATAGACTCCATCACTGAATGCTTCTACTCGTTCCTTACTCAGAGGCTCACTGAGATAAAACGTGAAGGTTTCTAAGCTATGATGTTCTTCCTCTTCACCTCTCTGACCTGGAAACAAATCCAGAAGCTTAGCAATGAAAAGAAGTATAAAATAAGGTAGTTCAACAACCTATTGTGACCTCCTTTTTTCCCCATCTGCCAAAATTTTACTTTAGACAAAAGGATGCCAGTCATCTGGACATGTCAGCCACTGCACTTTTCTTGGCATATGTGCCTCTCCCTGAAATTTATGTTTCTTTCAAGGCAAGTGCTTCAGGAACAAAAATAAAGCTCTGTCCTTTAAACTGTATGGCAAACCATTTCTACCAAGTGAATAATAACTCAAAGCTGTAATTGAAAAAAATAAATAGGCTGGATATTAGGAAGAAGTTCTTCATTAGAGTGTGATAAAGTACTGGAATGGCCTGCCCGGGGAGGTGGTGGAGTCACCATCTCTGGATGTGTTTAAAAAAGACTGGATGTGGCACTTGAGGCCATGATTTAGTTGAGGAGTTAGGGCATGGGTTGGACTTGATGATCTTGAAGGTCTCTTCCAACCTAGTCATTCCGTAATTCTGTGATTCTGTGAAATCAGATGCTGTGCCTCAGGAAGCCCTAATAGCTGTAGGGCCTCTATGACAGCTTGGAGAACTTATACTACATGGCAGGAAAAAACTTGTCTTGAGCATAGGTGCTGGACTATTGAATGACCTTATGACTATGCTGGATATTGAATGACCTTATTTAAAATAATTCAAGCCTTTTGTCTATTCTGGTTCGGGCAAATGTGGGGACAGCCTCCAAAGAGGTTCCTCCAGAAAAGCAAACTCAAGCAGCTCCTTCCCCAACTAGTCTGGGAAAAAGATTTCCTCAGAGAGAAGTGGAAAAAACTGTTTATTCAACAGTCAAAGCACTCCCCAGCACAAAAATGAACAATACTAAACAACAAAACCTCTCCCTGCTCTGAGGAGATGACAAATGCAGAAAGTCCCTCTTGTGGGTTGCTCAGTCCCTCCAGCTCTGGAAAATGCTGTGGCCCAGGCCAGGCCCCGGTGGGCCACAGGTGGGAACTCCCGGTCCTCTCCTGGGTTTTCAGTCCAGAGCAGGTTCAAAACAGTTCCAAGAAAAGAACAAAACCACAGTCCAGGGAACTTCTCTGCCTCAGCTAGCTAAAACTAACTAAAAAGCAAAGGAGAGCTCTCTCCGGCCGTCCCCTGCAGACAGCACAGTCCAGAGAAGTAGGCGGGGGACCAAGTGCAGTTCCTGATAACAAACTGCATGCTTCTTCTCTCCCCACTCCGCTCTCAGAGCCAGTCTGAAAGATGCAGAACTCAACATCCAGCACAGACAAACGATTGGGGATACAAGCATCGCAAAGTCACTCCAGGACATCATCAGTAGGTGTAGCTTTTACAGGAAATATCAAACACATCTCTAAAGACTGACAGGGTGAGAGGTGAGACATGACCTGACCACAAACCACCCATCTCAATAAGCACAGACAATATTTATATGTGTTTATTCTCAGGCTCTGAGAGTCTGGCTTCATCCTTTCAGAGCATTTCTGCCTCCCTGTTATTGCTGCCACATGGGAGAGTGACGAGTATGCTCACATTTGCACTGTAAACAGACAGACTTGTACTAGTCTGAGTACAAAGGTGTTATTCTTCTGACCCAGCTTGGGAGCGTCAGTTCCAAAAATGTTATCTGTTCAGTGGTTTTGTGGTCCCTCCCAGAGGGACACTGCACCTTTCAGCCAAGTAGGTTGCATGATATCCCCTTCTCCTTTTATTTTGATAATGGCAACCTCTTTCTCAGCAGGATCTCAGGTTGCTGCTATGGTTGTGCAATTGTTAGTCCTGACACATGGAGGGCAGAAAGGACATGAGGGAAGCAAGCATGGATTTAGGCTAACTTAAAAGACATGTGTGAAGGCACCTCTTTAGATCACAGCAGTTAGATTAATGAGATGTAATACCCTCAAGAGTTAACTTTTGTGAGAAAGTTTGATTTACAGGCGCAATGCTTGCCTGTTTGAAAATGTGTGACTATTCAGCATTGCAAGGAAGAAAGTAATAAAGGCATAGAGCTTGCTTTCTTAAGTTCTTCCATCTCCATGCTCCCCTCTTGAGGAGGGAAAAGGGATAGATGGCTTACAGCCATCATTCATATACCTACGTGTGTCTGCATGCACTTGCATTATCAGGACAAATCAGAAAGGTTTTGCATCAGGAAATGATCTTTAAATGTGTTGTGCCTTACACAAAAGTCATCACAATTATTTGAAACCAGGGAGCAAGGGAGATGCTGTTTAGAAGCACATCAACAAACCCTAAAATCACTACGTTCCAAGACTGAAAATGAAAGCAGAACTGCAGAACTGAAATTACTTCATTCTGGACTGTCTGCATAACATGTTGACAACCTAATGTGAACATTAGGAATTTTGTTACTCACCAAGAACTTTGGTTTTACACCATGTAATTAACCGAGTGAGATGCGGAAAAACAATTACGAGTCCAAGAAGCACGTAAGACTGTAGGAGAAGATGAACAATTTAAATATAGTTATCAAAATATAAATTACTTTCCAGATTTAATATAAAACTATAACACTCTATCTAAGAACTAATCACATTGAGAAAAGGAATCTTGACTTGCAAAAAGAAAAAGGGAGTAGCGTATGTGGAATTAGGACTGTGAAACAAACGGCCTGTGAAACAAACAGCCTACGTGACTTTAGGCACAGCCCAAGTAACTTCTTCCATGATATCAAGGACAAGATAACAGGAACGTTGTGCTAACAAGAACAAGAAGTAAGCATCTGAAACAGGAGGATAAATGTTACCAACAGGATATTTGGCCTCAACCAAGATGTACTGATGACAAATATGCAACACAAGGCTTGACTAATTACAAGATGTATAAGGACTTGTGCTTGCCGTGTGAACGTCGTATGCAGCCAATCAGGAGTTAATATACACGTGTGCCTTTTTGCTGAGTATTATAAATATTGTTGATGGAGCTGAATAAAGTTGGCGTACAGAGCATCACACCAGTGTGCTGTCATCCGTTCCCCTCATGAAGACCCCTTCATCTAGTGACCCTCAACATGATAATTCAGTAAGGATCGATTTTGGGTACCTGACAGAAAAGGAGGGAAGGCTGCGGGAATTCTGGGAGGCCGTAGGTGACAGCACTGGGCTGCTCGAGAGAAGCCGGAAATCGTAAACTTACGTATCAGGCGCACCATGGGAATTTCAGCATCCACAACGGAGAGAGCAGCTGTAAAATGTTTTTTACAGCTTGCTGATAAGACTGAGACTGATGTAAAATGGGACGAGTTAGAGGAGTTCTTGTTGTGGGGACAGAGACGTGGATTTTTCAAAATAACCAATCAGTTGTTTTCTTTAAATGACTGGAGTTCGTTTGGAAAAGAGATTTGGGAATCTGTGTTAGTAGGCAGCAAAAATGCTCCTCGCTTGGCAAGAATATGGAAAAAGTGCAAAAATGTGTTGGAACAAATAATATCAGAGACTGCAGTGAAAAATTCGCTAGAATAAACTTTGTTGGCACAAGCAGCCAAAAATGGAGCCGATCCAAAAGATCCAGCTCCCCCATACCCAGGGAAAGAGGCTTACAGGGCTTGGAAATTAGAAGAGATCACCTGGCCAGACCATAAAAATACCCCTCACTCCTATCTGGCTGAAGAGCTGGATTTTTGGAGCGGTGGGTCTAATGCAGTGTTGTCAGCTCCATTATCTCCAAGCGTGCAGCCTTTTCTGACTGCCCCTACGCCAGCTTTGTGGCCCGGAATACCAAGCATGCCCCGAATCTACCATCCCCACCACAAAATGGTCAAAAGCCTGTTTTGAAAGCAGTGGACATACCCTTGCCAATGGATATGGACAACTGGAGGGCACAGCAAAATACAGAAGCTACTGCAGCTACACAAGACAAACCATGTCCGAAGCTGGATGATTACGACAGAAATTTACTTGCCTGCATGAAAGATCAAGAGAAACTAATGATGAGTCTCTTAGATGAAATGAAAAGGATAGATGGTGGAGCTCATGAGAGACAGAACGTGAAGAAACTGTATGAAGCTGCTGCAAAATCAATTACTGAACGTCTCAAAGCCTTTGCTGACATGATAAAGAACAGACCTGAAGATTGAGAGAATAAGCAAAGAGATCGGGATAGAAAGAGACAAATTCGAGCCTAGCTGGAAATGTGTGTGGAAGACAGAGAAATGATGCCGGAAGAAGCTGATCACTGGCTAGAAGAAAATTTGGAAGCTGATCAGAAGTTGCAGAAGTTAGGACTAACTGCTAACCCTATATTACCATCTGCTGGACCACAACAGAAACAACCACTCTGGAAGAATGGACAGCCGGCTGCTCCCCCAAATCCCCCTTCGCATCCAAAAGATCCCAATTACTCTATGGTACAAATGTGGAAGGCAGTTATAGAACATGCAATCATTGAAGGCGTCATACTGCCTCCTTCCATATCATTACATTCTGTATTTGTGAGAGAAAATGGCCAACAGCATTGGACACCATTTGATTGGAAGACTATTTGGCAGATACAGAAGACAATCACAGACTATGGATTGGACAACAAATTTGTTCAACAAATGTTAGAACAATTTGTGAAATGGTAGGGACTTACACCAGCGGACATCAGAACTCTGGCTGAATTCTTTTTCAACCCTACCCAGCAACTGATATTCCATGATCGATGGGGGCAAAAGGTCAGTGAAGCAATGGTAAGAAAAATGGAGCTTGGCCCCAACCATCCTTTAATGTTTGCCACTGAGGATCAACTATTGGGCCAAGGTGCTTTTTCAACAGGAGAAAGACAGGCAGCACTGCGACCAGAGATCACACAGTTATCTCAACAATTGGCTTTGGAAGCTATGAAAGAGGTTCCACAAATAGGGAAGGTGGTTCCGCCATATACTAAGGTTGTGCAAAAAGACAATGAACTGTACGGTGACTTTATAAACCACCTAAAAGAAGCAGTTGATGCTGCCCCTACATTGACACCTGAAGCAAAAGTGTCTGTGGGAAAAGATCTTGCTGCCCTCAATGCTAATTCTCAGTGTAAGCAAATTATTGCCTCCTGGCCAAGAACTGCCTCTTTGGTGTAGATGATTGATGCTTGCAGCAGAGTGCGTCTCGTCCAAGAACAAGAAATAGCTAAGATTCATGCATCGGCATATGCCGCTGCTATGGCTGTGGCATTGAAACCTGTTTTTAAACAAGGAAAGGGCGATAAAGGATCCAAAAGTAAGTCATCACCAGGTGCTGTATGTTTCTCCTGCGGCCAAACAGGTCATTTTAAAAAGAATTGCCCTTTGATGTCACAAAATCAAACACAAAAAAAGCTCTTTAGTGGGAATTGTCATCGCTGTGACAAATTTGGCCACCAAGCCAAGGAATGTCGCTCTAGATTCAAGAAAGACAGAACACCACTGCCTCAACAAGTGCCTTACTGAGGGGCGTGAAGATAAGAAATCCCTCAGCTCTAGCTACCCAGCTGCCTTGGAGAGCTTTGAGCCTCTACAACAGGAAGTGCAGGATCTGTTCTTAAAATAAATCCCAGACCAAACATGTGAGTAACATGGGCAAATTAAATGGGACAACTGATTTTTATCTTTCCTTACCACTGCCAAATAACCCACTTCACACTTGTTTGACTGGACATCCCTATTGGGATTTAAGAGATTTTAAAAAATGGATTAATGAAACACAATTTAACCACGCCCTGAGTACACGGCCTCAGTAT
>VXBQ01015416.1:101395-134138 GCA_013400175.1 Phainopepla nitens
ATCTGGCCTATTCCTCTAAGACAGGCGCAGCAGCATCGCACAATGTAACAACTGCTGGAGGCACGCGCCGCCCAGAACGATATTTCATAATATGTGGAGACAGAGCCTGGCAAGCAATACCTAGGCGCCCTGTGGGGCGACCATGTTATTTGGGAAAGCTCACAGTGTTCACACCATCCGTTAAGACAACTGCTGCGAGAGAAAATTATGACCACACCTTTCTGCGGCAAAAAACGCACAAGGCATTTTGATGTAGATTGTAAGGATGAGATAATGCTTGTGTTGCTTTAGCCACCTTTGTNCCTATCTATATTGAAATGGCTTGCTTTGTTACTTTTGCCAGTAATTTTGTTGCTTTTAGTTATTGCATGAGTTACTGTTTACAGTCACTGTTAAAAAAGGTTTGTTGTCAGCTTATTTAAAGAAAAAGCAGGAGATGTAGCATATGTGGAATTAGGACTGCGAAACAAATGGCCTACATGACTTTAGGCACAGCCCAAGTAACTTCTTCCATGATATCAAGGACAAGATAACAGGAACGTTGTGCTAACAAGAACAAGAAGTAAGCATCTGAAACAGGAGGATAAATGTTACCAACAGGATATTTGGCCTCAACCAAGATGTACTGATGACAAATATGCAACACAAGGCTTGACTAATTACAAGATGTATAAGGACTTGTGCTTGCCGTGTGAACGTCGTATGCAGCCAATCAGGAGTTAATATACACGTGTGCCTTTTTGCTGAGTATTATAAATATTGTTGATGGAGCTGAATAAAGTTAGCGTACAGAGCATCACACCAGTGTGCTGTCATCCGTTCCCCTCATGAAGAGCCCTTCAAAAGGGTTAGCTGGAATGCTCATGCACCTCCTGAATACGGCATGTGGAACCAAATACTGCTTTTTCCTAGCTAATTTAGTAACAGTAATGACGCAAACTAAAACAAGCAAGGAAATAATTCTGCTAACAAAAAGTGCAGGAATAACTGCTTTGGAAGTTGAAGAATTATCCCACATAATCCTTACAGGTCCTTCCAATTCCTTATATTCTAAGATTCTACTATTTGTGTCACAAAAACACATTGGTGGATCCTGAGTGGTTCACAGCTTTGCACAAGTCTAGCACAGGAGCAGCTTGGAGACCAATTTCACCACTGTTAACATTGAAAACAAACAACCAAACTACAATGAACAAAGTGAGGAAGAAGAGGAAAACATATTTTCAGATAAAACTAGGCCTTTTCATGTTTGCACTCGTAACTGCTCCCTTCATCAAGTTTGGTTTCTCACAAACTTGGAGATTATTTAAATACTGCTAATTCCTGTGGAATCTTTCTCAGAATTCAGGTAAATTAAATCCATCTTTTCCTAAAGAACAAGAGGAATGGAAGCTCAGGATACATTCAAACCCTAGATTTCAGTTCCAGGTAGGTGTTCCAGGAAAGAGTTAAAGCTATTAATAAGCAGGAGCAACTCAATGACTTTAAATAAAGACAGAAAAGAAAAAGGTTATGTAAAAGCAGTCCCTAGCCAAAATTATTTGTTTTGAGATGCAGGTGGGCTAACTGGTCTCCCTACTCTGTTTGCTCTTACACGCTAAGTTAGTGCAGCAATTGCATTTACTCTTCTTCAGTTTGTGCAATGTGGTGTTCATTTCATGTAAGCCTCCACAGTACCTCAACTACTTCTGATGCATAAGATACTAAGGTAGAGTTCAGAAGACCTGCTTAAAACAAAAAGAAGCAGGCATAGAAGGTAATATTGTAGCAGAATATTCTTTTTAAACTACACAAACTCATGGGTCAAGTTACACACGTGATTAAATACATTCAATGCAAAATAGCAGTCATGATTACAATGCCCTAGAAATGGCGATTGAGAAAGTCTGCATAATTAATATGGAGATCATTATTTTCATACACAGTCCTTAAGACAGCTGATACAAACTGCTGCATCAAAGTTTTCCATTAACTGAGAGAACTTACCAAAGGAATAAAGAAAAAAGAAAAGATGGCTGCTAAAAAGCATAAAACTGGTCCTCTTAGGATAATCTTTAAGATATGACGTTTATAGAAATTCTGATTTTCAGACTCCTGTATCTGTTGATTGAGTAAGTGTGGGTGATAGAATCCATATGCTACTATCACAGCCTGCAAGGAAAAAAGCATTACTGAACTTATTACATGTAAGTATATGCAGGATTTCAAACATAAGACATGAACTATAAATCAACACATTCCAAAACACTTTCAAACTTATTTTTCACTCCCATATGGAAGGTTGGTCCTAGAAACTCTGAGATTTGACAATACACTGCACGTGAAGAATTTAGTCTCTGCAGAGCCTTTGATCCTTGATGAAGAGGAATGAAGACCTCTTCTGAATGCAACAAAGCACTGCACCAGGAGGAAGAATGCTGCTGGACTTGAGGCTGAAAGCTTGTGTTCTGTCACTGCTGCATGGCTCAGAAAGACAGCAGCAGGAAAAGTCAACTATTCTTTCCCCAAGGCATTTTTACAGAGAGTGGGAAAGGAATTCTATGAACATTGAGATCAGCTGATTTAGTTGCATAAAGCAGCTTCACGGGACAGTGAACTTCTGTCTTACATACAGATACTGTATTATCATGATGGGCACAACTTTGAGAAAGAATGCTATACAAGTAACACATTTTGCAATTTATGCCCCTCACTAAGAAATTTAATTTCAGTTCCACACAAGAAAGTCTGTTTAAAAGTGAAAATGTAAATGCATAGCTCCAATACCTGTATAAGGCCAATGACAACAGCACAGACACTGAACAGGAAGATGCCAAAAGGTACCCCTGGAAAGGAGGCCATTAAGGAAAACTGGGAAAAAAAATCAACAAGATCATATATTTAATTAAGAAGCAATGTAGGAAAGAGATGCACTCTTCACTCAATATTGAAACTCATAAATCTAAGTAATAATTTGCATTTCATTATAATTCCATTAAATGCAATTTCTAGCAACAAATACATGCAGGCATCCCAACCAAAGGCATCTGGAGAAATGGTTTTGCTCTGACGTTGACAGTACGAAATCTTAGCCACTCTGGCAATGTGCCTCCATAATAATTACAAAGTCACTTGTACCTGAGCATAAAGTTTAACTGTTTTTGGTTGACATGATGCCATAGCTGCAAAAATTCTTGACATTAGGGTATCTTTTTGAATCTTTTATTTTGTCTACCTCCATGGCTCCCTGCTGTATTAATTTTTGCAGCTTCTCTGGGAAGGATAAAAAAGACAAAAAAAAAAAAAAAAGAAGGGGGTAGTATTAAGGTAACATTGACAGCTTTCCAAAAATAATTCCAGCTTCAAGGCAAAATGAAAAGAAGTATGTTCTCTTGCAGATAAAGATTGTCTTAATGACCACAGCCTTATTTTTCGCAGACTAACTGCAAGACATATATATCCACAGGGAAACAGGTGCCTGTCTTACACATACAACAGTCAAGATGCATTTTAAGCAAATGTTTGACTTGACTGTCTAAGTTTTGTTCTGTTAATATAGTATTCATTTGCAAATATTCTTTTGAGGTCCTATGACGAAAAATTGTGCAGGTTTTAAACGCGAATCATCAGGTGCCTGAATCAACCCTGCAGAGCAAATCTGAAGTGGTACCACAAACTTGGTCTAAATTACAAAAGAAAAATGTCCTGTCATATGAGGAGTATGAAACACAGTTTTACTTATCTTACCAAAATTCTTATCAGATAACCTGGACCTTTTTCAATACGGTTGCTTTTTTAAAAGAAATCATGGGAAGTTTTTTTACCATGAGGGTGTTGAAACATTGGCACAGTTGCCCAGTCCCTGGAAATACAGGATGTGAGGTTGGATGGGGCTTTGAGAAACGTGATCTAGTTGAAGATGTTCTTGATCTTTGCAGGGGCTGGACTATAGGACCTTGAATGGCCCCTTCCAACCCAAACTATTCTATGATACCACGACTATAATTTTTGTTTCTAGAATACTGATTTTCTGCCGAGTCTAAAACATGCTATATTTGAAGTTTATAAAATGAATTTTATAAAGTTTATAAAATGAATTTTAAAGAAGCAACACTTAACTGCAACAATGGATTCAGGGTTTATACTATAACAACACTTTTTCTGGGTTTCTGAATACTTCGGTAGAGACTTTTCAAATAAATGAAGAAACAAACACTGTAATTTAAATATATGTCAGGTTTTGGAAAATTACTTACTGTATATGGCAAGAAGGTTATGATCATCATACAGGCCTGAAACAGAAAAAAGCATATTGAAACATTATGTATTTTCTGGACATATCTTCAAAGAGGGTACTGTTTGCTTTGTATTTTACAAGGAGCTCAAATGCTTGTGCTGCATAATGAAAAACAGCCATATTTCTGAAGTTGTTGAGCTTTGACTACAACAAATGGGTGGTTTTGTACACATCTTCCATGTTCTCTATCCAAATTGTACAAGCTTATTTTAGAAAACACTACAGTTTTGCTACCAATAGCCTAGGTAAAAGTTTTGTACTGTTTTTAAGATATTTCTTTCCAAAGTAGCAATGCTAAATATACCAAACCTTCGAAATAGGTGTTTCTGATTTGTCAAGAACATTAATATCTGATTATAAATATTTCATATGTAAAAAAAGCAAAATTAAAAAAACCCAACCAAACAAAAAAAATCATAAAGAAATATATTGCTTTGAAAGCTACCTTAGGTAAAAATCAGATGTCTTAGGCTATTCTTCTAAAATAATTTCCCCTAGTGTTATCTCACAGACCTCCAGGAGTGCTTTTATCATCAAAATTAGAATAACTGTGTGGTTGCATACTTTCAGAGAACATAGTTTGAAACAACATTGCAAAATACTCAGGTCCCTCAGATGAACTTCAGACTAACTTGGCGCAGAGCTTCTTTTGGTTTATAGTAAAACATTTGCAAGTTAAAAGCAAGTTATTTATCAATCAATCACATTGAAGCTAAGGATCTTTGTATTCTCCTGACTTGGAAATATGTCAGTTATGCTATTTAATGTAGAAACTTTTGGATATTCAGAGACACACTTAAGTGACCTGTATCTGCTATTTAATCATCCAGCTTGTCTGACAAGACTCACCAGATTTAGAAGAGCCAGGACATCATCTATATGCTCTATCACCTGAAACAACCTGTCAAAGTAAGGCAAAGTAAGACTATCAGGAAAAAGCCAAGTCACAAAATATATTTTACAACACTACATATAAACTGTACATTTATAATAGTATGGGGGAACCCAATTTCCTTTGCCCCAGAATTAATACAAGTATTTCAGCTGCTACCAAAACTCATGTAGCTCAAATACGAAAGGAATTTGTTAGAAAAATCTTAAAAGTGAGATACAATCAAAGTTCAATCATGGAGCAGATTTTAAGAACCTGGTTTCTATTTGAATGGCAGAGTATATTCAAAATTTTAAGGCTTAGAATCATTTCTCCTGAAGAGCCAGCACACAAAGAAAAAGCTTTCCTTGCAAACGTCCCCAGATTTTGTTACTGAAACTCCTTTTTCACAAAACTGTCACTTAGAATCAACAGCACCCATCACTCTCCACAAAACCCTGAGACTGTACCTCAGCATTTACTTACGCAAGTGAAGAAAAGTACTGTGATAAAGGAATGGATGTGAGGTATCAGCTTCAAATATTGAATTACAGGTTGCACGCCTTTATTGAAATGCAGCCAATCCACTTGCACAGTGACACTTGTAAATTTCAAAATTCAAACAAAAACTGCCCCAGTCCCAGTATGATGCCTCCATGCCAATTCCTTTCTAACCACCAAGAAATGGCAGGTAGGGGCATCCACAGCTTTGTAAAGTACAGAATCGGCAAAATAACAGTTTATTTTGTAACAACTACTGCTGAGGAGTTGAGAGAGATGAGTTTTAGGCCAGCTTTACTGTATCAGTTCCTTTGCTGGGGAACATGCAAGTTACAAATTCATGTTTTTTTCAGCATAATTAGAAGTCTAATTCCATCTAGCCTTCAAAGTAAGATGAAAAGTAACTCTAAAAGATATATAATGCTTCATTTTCTCTGTATCACTATGGCAGTGGTGTAAGAGTAGCTATTCACTGCTAAGGTTAGCACTTCTCTACAATGATTTTCTAATATTATTCAACAAAAGACAATTCAAATGTCTGGCAGCAAGAAAGAAATACATCAGAGACATGGTTATCTCCTGCACTTTCTAGCTTTTAACTTGAAACACCACGTTCCTACCTTACATGAGCTGCCCATGCTACTGTGACTATTAAAAAGGTCATCAAGTAGACTGCAATTTTTGCTAGAAGAAGTTGCTGCACACTTTCACCTAATTTCTGAAACAGAAAGTGACACCCAAGGAAACAAAATTTAAATGTTACATTACAAAATTATTACCAACATCTGAAAAAGAGATGTACAGTAATGTAATGCATTTTTGGAAAATGCCTCCCAAGAATGCAGTTCCCATTCAACAATCTCTTTAGTACACTGCAGAGAAACCAGGTTATTAGGAACTTGTTAAGTAGACTGAAATATGGCATTTGATGTACCAACACATCAATTTGTAAAACGGCTTCCCAATGCTCTGTTCACCTTGTTATTTATTCGTGCATTCTCTCATCACTGTTACTATAATAACACATTTCAGAGGACTGGACACAATGTGCCTCTTTTACTTTCACAGTACTGACTTCTGTAGTAGAAGCATTGCAGAGGTTTCATGTGGTGATTGTTAACAAGGAGAAAGGAGAG
Organism: Phainopepla nitens; assembly: GCA_013400175.1. Lineage (NCBI taxonomy): Eukaryota > Metazoa > Chordata > Aves > Passeriformes > Bombycillidae > Phainopepla > Phainopepla nitens. Next base: position 108,180 of record VXBQ01015416.1, read on the forward strand.
GGCTTAACCTCAGCAAATTTTGCAAATACCACTACAATGGCTTAAACAGACTCTTATAGCATATTTGCTGTGTTACAGATCTTATCTGAGCTTCTTAAACTAAGATTTAGGTCTGTTTAATAGCAGAAAAATAAATAACGATAGAAGAAATAACTTGTAAACTTTCTCAAATTATAAATGTTTTCTAAAATTCCTGGGTATTCTCAGAATTAATTTATTTTCTGTAGTCTTCCTTTTCCACCTTTGTTCATTAAAATTACATTTACTATGAACCTGACTTTAAAACTAGCATTCAGATTGTGCTATATAAGTGGCTTCTCTCAGTGATGGTTTATTACCAACAAGACCAGATACTTTCTGAAAGATGTTTTGGTCAGATGGCCAATTCATTTTTCATAGAAAAGTAATCTATGTCTGACAACATATAACTCGTTCAGGCTTTATGTCACAGCATCTGCACATAACACAAATCTTCATCTAAAAGTTTCACACCCGAAGTTCACCTCGCCCTATGTGAAATTTCTGTGGGGTTTAATGTTGCTTAATGGCTTCTGCTTTTGAAAGCCTGTAACTCGAAACGAAGCGGGCGTGCTAAACGAGGATGTTACATCTACTTGCGAGGACACAAGAAACAACAAATGGCACGTGGTACCTGGTCAGGATGTATTTTTGTGTGAGCCACCGGCAAAATCTGAAACAATAAAATGTTTTATTAGCACACGACGTTCTCTTCCTTGTTAAGCACTTCCCTAAAACCACACAACCTTCCGGTGCCCCCGGATCGCGTAGCCAGGAGCAGCACTGCCGACACCGCTCCGGGACGGCGCCCGACATGTCGCGACAGCGGGCCGGGCCGGGCCGGGCAGGCACGGGCGCGACCCGGAAACCCGGAACCAGCCGCGGCCGCCCCGGGCTTCTCCCTCGCTCCGTCCCTCCCTCCCTCTCTCCGTCCCCGCCGCCGCCGCCGGGCGCTCACCATCACGGTGGCGATGATGGAGAGCAGCGCGTCGCTGTAGGCCAGCAGCCGGTGCGATGTCTGCGTGCTGCTGCCGGGCTCCGGCCCCAGCCCCGGGCCGTGCGGAGCCGCCATGGCCCCGCTGCGCTCGGCGGCGGCGAGGGCGGCGCTTCCCCTCAGAGGGGCGGGAGCCGCCCGCTGCCCCTGCGGGGCGGAGGAACGCTGCTCGCCGAAACAATGGGATAGGTGCCGGCCGAGGTCGTGACGCTGGGCGTCCGGCGGCTGAAGCAGCAGTCCCGCCATTCAGGGGCCTTCCAGTTTACCTCTCCGTTCTCCGTAACAGCATCCTGAATCTAGTGACACTGGCGGCGTTTTCTACACCAGTCAGGAAACATCAGGAGAAGAGGCAATGGAAAGCGTCGCTATTACGGAAGCAATTGATATTCCTCAAACAAATTCCCGAGCTTGTCAGCAGTTGAGGGAGGTGATCCCGTCCCTCTGCTCAGCCCTGGTGAGTGCTGTATCCAAATCCGAGCTCCTCAGTACGAGAGAGACATGGAGCTCCTGGAGCAGTCCCAGCAGACGGCGACTAACGTGATTAAGGGACTGGAGCATCTCTCGCACCAAGAAGGGCTGAAGGAGGTGGGGCCTATTCAGCCTTGAGAAGAGGCGACTGAAGGGGGAACCTCAAATGTCTATAAATATCTGATGGGTTGGTGCCAAGAAGATGGACATAGGCTCTTCTCTGTGGTGCCAAGCAATAAGATGAGAGCCAGCAAGCAGAAAAGCTGCACCTGAGTATGAGGAAGGACTTCTTTACTCTGTGGGTAATCACAAACAGGAACAGTTTGCCCAGAGAGGTTGTTGTGTCTCTGTCAGTGAAGATACTCAAGAACCGTCTGGATGCAATACCGTGCCATGGACTCTGGAATAACCCTGCTTGAGCGGGGAGGTTGGACCAAATGACCTGCTGTGACTCCTTCCAATCTTAGCCATTTTGTGATTCTCTGATCTTGTGAAGTAAAGACCTGTGCAACTACAGGCTAATCAGTCTCACCTCTGTGCCTGGTGAAATCCCCATAGAAACTATGATAAGACACATGGAAAATAAGGAGATTGTTAGTGGCAGCCAATGTGGCTTCATTAAGGGCAAACCATGCCTGACAAACGTGGTGGCCTCTGCCATGGGGTTATAGAGGTGATGGGTGAGGGGAGAGCTGACATCATCTGTCTGGACTTGTGCAAACCACTTGCACCCAATGTCTTGGGCTGGAAGGGACATTAAAGATTGACTGTTCCAACTCGCCTGCAGTGGGCAGGGGCACCTGTCACTAGACCAGTGGATCAAAGCCCCATCCAACCTGCCCTTGAGCACTTCTGGGATGGGGCATCCGCAGCTTCTCTGAGCAACCTGTTCCATTGCCTTACCACCTTTTTTCTAGTAAAAAACTTCTTCCTAATATCTAACCTGAACCTACCCCTCCTTTGGCTTAGAGCTGTTCACTCTTGACCTGTCACTACATTGCCCAAAGTCTCCATCTTTCCTGAAGTCTCCCTTCAGGTACTGGAAGCCTGCCATCTCTTTTCCAGGCTGAACCATGCCAATTTTCTCAGCCTTTCCGCATAGGAGAGGTGCTCCATCTCTCTGATCATCTTGGTGTTCCTCTTCTGGACTCCAGCAGTTCTGTGTTCTTCCTGTGCTAGGACCCCAGAGCTGGATGTAGGTTCCAGGTGGGGTCTCAGCAGAGCAGAGCAGAGGGGCAGAATCCCCTCCCTCCCCTGCTGCCCACGCTGCTTTGGATGCAGCCCAGGACATGTTTGGCTCTCTGGGCTGGGAGTGCCACGGCTGGGCCATGTCCAGCCTCTCACTCACCGCAGTTGTCCTGATCCAGGTGCAGCACCTTGCACTTGGTGTTGTTGAACCTCACAAGATTCCCATGGGCCCACTTCTCCAGCCTGTCCGGGTCCCTCTGGAAGACTTTCAGTCCTCCTGATGTGTCAACCACATCATTCAGTGTGATCTGCAAATTTGCTGAGAGTGCACACAATCCCTTCATCTATGTCACTAATGAAGATATCGAAGATATCGAAGATGGTCCCAGCATGGACCCCTGAGGGACACCACTTGTTACTGATGTCCAGCTGATGACCACTACCTTCTGGTCAGTGGCTCAGAGTCCTGACGGATATCCATGACAACTTCTGACACTATATTTGGACATATTGGAAAAGGATGTATTTCTATGTGAACCCTTTGTGATCATGTATTTGTAGATAATATTACTGGAGATAAAACTAACCACTTGAATATTTGTGCTTATATTTTTGTTAGAATTGTGTCCTTAATTATCCAGGTCCTTTCTCATGTTACAGTTGTAATGACATGATGTTTTACAGCAACTGTTAAAATAGACCCATGAAAATGGATAAAAGGCTCTGATCACTGTCCATTTTAATACAGATGAAATACATGGTGTCTTGGAATAGATGAAGAAGGATGGAGAGCATCAATGGTGGGACACCCTTTTGAGATGGTCACTTGCTGCTGTGGAAATTTTTGGTAGACTGTTTCACCTTGTTCTTTTAATATTGACAATTTTACTTTAGTAATAGCCAAGTATGTAAAAACATCTGTAATGATCCCTCAGCTACATATAATGTCTGGATGGATGAAAATGAAAGGTCAGAAGAAGGATAAGGAATTACCCTATATGGATACCCCAAAAAATTTGTTATGTGCAGGTGTGATGGAGGCACTGAGTTGAAGGTGTGACTGTAGCCGTGGCGCAAATGATGTAGGAATGAGACCTAAAACCATGAGATGTGCTGGGAGATATTCAGTGAAGGGATTATGTGGGCATGATAACCACCTGATGGGAGCAATAGATCACCAGGCAGAGGCTGGATGAACCATATTGCTGGACGACCATTATCACTGCAATCAGCAGTGGAAGAGGGAGGGACACTGCTGGTTCTGTTCCGTTTTGCTCAGACCCCGCAGGTTTTCTCTTTGTAGTTCTTAATGTCCCTTGCTTACATAGAAAATGTCTGCCCTCTCCCACTGTTTAAGAGGAAAGTAACAGGATACTTGACTACAATACTTGACTGAAACTGAAAATGAGCATTTGAAATCCCCTACCTCGCAGACCAGTCTATGGGCTGGCTCTTCTCCCCAGGGATGATACCTCTTTAGTAAGATTTCTGTCTCCAGCTGCATTGGAGCATGCATCTTGGAGCACTTGGAACACTTGCACATAATGCTACACACTTATATTTTCTAGGTCTACGCCTTTATCACCAGCAATCTAACAGGAGTCTACAACCTGTTTGTTGTGGTCTAGAAATGGTGCTCCCCAACTCAGTCCCCTCACCTAGACTCTTCCAAACCAAATGCAGTTGGCTTGGCTTCCCCTCCCTTTTCCCCCTCCAGGAAGGGAGTTGAGAATTGAAGGCGCAAAAGGTGAAAATTAGGTTGAGACAAGACTAATTTGCTGGAAACAGCAATGAGATAAGGTATGATAATGAACAGTCACAGCAACAATAGTAAAAACAAAATATAAAGAAAAGAGGGTGAATTTGAATGTTTTCCCATGCTTTGTATGAAGTGTTTTATATCAAGATGTAACTTGAGCTCAACATGTATTTATTACACAGAATTGAAATATTTCCAGGCACACAAATCTCTGTATATCTAGTAAATTTTCCTACTTTATCATGATAAATTCTGAAACTAAAGAAAGGCAATGAAATAGCTAATGGATTTCACAGGGCATTTGTGATAGTTATTAACTTGGTTTAAAGTCTTCCTCTTTATTGCTCTTCTCCACTTAAGCAATCATTGTTCTCTGGAAAACTAGTGTTTCTTGATATTATGGGCTGAAAACTTGTTTCTAGGATTTAAAGAAAAATGAAAAGGCAAGACCAAACCAAAAAATGTGCAGATGGTCTCTTACCTTCAACTAAGTCCTCTTCACACATCACTTTCCAGAGGGATGGTTTTCACTGTTAGTGACTGGTCTATTGTAGCACACTAGCTATCACTCGTATTAACAGAGTTAGGCTGTACCTTCTCCAGTCATTGCAGCTGAGATATAATTTTGCTTTATTTTTTGGAGTGTTGGCTTTGTCTCATTTGTTTAAGTGCTGTGCCTTCATTACTGATTTTATTACCTCATGTACCTCACTACTAGGAAGTCTCCTGAAGTGAAGTCATGTTTCTTCCTAACATTGAAGACTTTAGAATCTCTTGTGAGACATTTGCTGGTGGCCTGGTAAGAAATGTAGTTTACATGTGATGGGTGGTTGTAAATCCTTTTGTTGTCAGTGAAGTTGTACCTGCATTTCAGCACCACTCTTGCTACAGTTTAACATGCTTAGATGTTGCTTGGAGCAACATTTTCAGAAGTGATGAATGACTTAGAGAGGTTGAGCTCACCATGATGTATAGCATCGGTGTTGAGCTGCTCAGAAGGACAAGGGTTTTTAAGACCAGACGCAACTGTTGTTATTCCTAGGCAGCTTTTTGGCACTGCTGTGCTCAGGTGCTCCAGTGTGTTGTTGCCTGTGTCCTGAAACAAGCCAAAGGGAAACAGCGCTTCCAAATGGGCAGCACTTCTTTGCTTAGTTTGGATACTTGAGTCTGTCTGCTTCCTGCTAGTGTCTGTCCATCAAGACAAGTGTGAAAGAAAGTATGAATCCTTAAAATTAATTGTGAGAGCCTGACCATTAACAAATCAAAAATTTTTTGAGCTAGGCTGTTGCTTTCAGTTTCAGAATTCAAGGTAATGAACTTGTAATGAACCCACTGTCTTCATCCTGTTTCTACAGAGCATGCTATTTTGTTGTTCTGCAGCTCCTGACTTAGCCACAGTATTATGGAAGGAGAGCACAGTTCTTCCATCTGGAGCTGTTATGAACATTTGTTCTCACATAAACGAGAGATACATTTCTGCACAGTATATTACTGCGGCTGAGTAAAAAGTATGGATATTATGCCTAGTTGAAAACATCATTTACCCCTACAAATTCAAATAAAATCTGTATTCTGTGTCGATATCTTAAAATGCTCTTTAGTTAACACTTAGAATAAAGAATAAGAATGGAGGCTCAGGGAAGTCTGCAAGAACACTGGACTTTGGATTACCTGTGTTCACATTTCTTTCATAATGATACACTTTTGCACAGTTTAGGAGGTTACCCACACTGAAGTCTTAGAAAAGAAGTTTCTGTAGCAGTATATTGTAAAAGCCACACAGATCCATCTTACCTATTGAACCCTTGGGGAACAAACAGGGAGGAGCAAAGACATCAGCTCTTTGCATAAAGACATTAACCCTTCCACTTCACCTTCTGCCTGTGTTTCTTCTGTAGTCCAGTTGCTTTGTTTCTTTCTCACTTACAGGCCTGCTAAAGATACCAAAACATGTCGAAAAAAGAAAAACTATTTCTTTTTGTCCCAGAATCTATTGCCGAAGGATATTCTGGTAACTAAAAATGCTGATTGTGTATTTGCTTTTATTGATGCTCACACAGAAGAATGCTGTCTGATGAAAATTCAGTGATATCTCCCCCAGTGGAGAAGAGAAAAAACAAATTAATTATTTTGAATAGACTTTGGATTAGTGCCTTTGTTTGCTTGACTAGTATTTGTCTTATTTGTTTAGCATCCAATATAATCTGACGTAGGTAACTTTAAACTTTTGCTTGAGAAAAGCATACATCACTCTACAGGTAGAAGTGGAGCTGCCATGTATACTGGTGTCGCAATTTCATTTTTTTTTATTCTGTAATGAGAAGAAGTAGTACTTTATGCACATGTATATTACAGATGATCTTTGAACTTTGATTCTCTGAAATGTACGGAATATTAAGCATTAATTTGCATCAAAGCTGCATTCCAGATACTGCTGTAATACTGTGTATGTCTATTTGTCACATTGTTTTTGGTAACAAAAGTTTACAACAAGTTTAAGATGTGTAAAACCATCGTATTGTCCAGGTCTTGAACTGCAAGACAATGTTTCAGCTCTAATTGCTCACTAAATTCAGCTATCTGTCATGTTTGCAATAATATTTAATAACAATATAATAATATAATAAACATAATAAGAAGTATAATAATATAATAAACCTAGAATCTATGGTAACTGAGTCACTGGAAGAAGTTTGGACCTCCAAGACATACGGTAATGACCCAAATTTTCAGTAAAGATAGTACTTTCAAATGGAGCATTTTCATGTTAAGAGTAAAACTGACATTATTACCTCTTACTTCTTCCAGAGTAGAAGACGGAAAAAAANAAAAAAAAAAACCAAAAAAAAAAAAAAAAAAAAAAAAAAAAAAAAAAAAAAAGAATGTATCCATATTCTTACTCATCAGAGGGGAATGGTACAATGTGAGTCCGGTTACAGTAGCCCTGCCCCTAATAAACAGCTCTGGGACCTCTGCAGCATGTGGCACCGTGTCTTGAGCCACCACTTGTTCGCTGTAAAACAGTGCACTGCATGTTGTAATGGTGCACACAGGCAATAAAACTTACCAGTGCTTAAAGGTAATGTCATTCCTGCTTGAGCCTTGGACCCTCTGGCGTGAATGAGTTTCTCAACCTTTAGAACTCAGTTTACCTTGGGATATCAACCTGGCCAGGTCACGTGGCGTTCCTGATTTTATGCTTGCTTGCACAAACGACTTTTGAGTCTGAAATTATGACCACATGTTGTTTCTGCCTTTCATCCTATGTCCTTGTGTCTTCAATTTTTATCATTGAAGGTGAATTATAACTTATGGAACTGATCAGAATTCTTAACCTTTGAGTAGAAATAAATTTCAGAAAGATAAAGCTTAAGATGGGAAATAATGCAGCACAAAGAGCTGAAGACAGGATTTACAGTTATCACGATGGTGGGGTTTTTGTTTTGCATTTTTCCAAGCCTCTAAATTGTTTGGCTTACTTTGCAAATGATAAAGAAATGCAGTTAGATGTTTACCTTTAGCTTGTTTGGGGAAAATGCTAGAAATACAATGTGAAAAGTACAGAAAATTGCTGTTTCATGTTGTGAAAATTATGTCAGTGAAGAAGCAACCTGCGCACTTCTATAAGGAAATCTCATGAAGACAATGAGACCACTGTTGCCTATGTGAATAGAAAAGCCTCATGTATTTTTAGCACTCATGCTTTGCTTTTTGGTTATAATTTGTATTTGAGTGTGGTGGTATTGATGGCACAAAACCTACCTGCTTTAGTTTCATCAAAATTACCTGTTAGCATTTCTCCCTTTTCCTTGCTTTTAGATTGTGATCAAAGATAATTACAGTTCTCATACTAAAATTCTATTTATACTTCAACCCTGCATTGAATTGCAGATTTTTTGGAGTACAGAATACCTCTACTCTTGACTTATAATTTCATCCTGATGTGTGCGTGCTTCCAGGCCAGATTCTTTGTAAAAGTAAATAAGCAACTGAAAATGGACATTCAGTTATGCTTCTTCATTAATTTTCTCTGTGGTCCCTCAAGAGATGCTCTTTTCAATTGGCAGTTACATGTATAATTACATAGACTGTTACAAACTCTGTGGGCACCTGGCTCACTAATACAGATGATCTTGTAGATCCAGCTGTGTATCTGTGTGGCTGAACATATTTTGGATGGCTTTTTTTGTAATGATGGTGGGTGAAAATGAATTCATAATCCTAATGTTGGTTTTGCAGATAGGCTACCTCTCTCCGCTTGTAGTTTTGAAGTAATAACATGGATTGTTTGCACTGGTTCAGTTATCCTGATGAGAAAATTCCAGTTTGTCCCCGAAATTGTTCATTAACTTTTTACCAACCAAATGCATTTGACATATTCAGGTCTCATGTGGAAAATTTGTAATAGGTACTAAAGACACTATAGGTAAAGCTTTATTTCTCCAGTGCTTTTTTCACCAAATGGAAAGACCAGCACTTCAGAAATATAACTGTAAAAACTTTTGAGGGGGCCAATGCTTGACCCTGGGAGAATGTTTGCAGATGCTTTTCTGAACCTGAATGAGCCATATAGCAGTGCATAATTGCAGGAGCAGACTTCAGTATAATGTACCCTTTTGTAGGGATAGCGATTCCTCTTGTTATCCAAAAAACCTGACACATGATATTTCAGTGGTCCACACTGCAGGTGTGGGATAAACACAGAAAGGATAAACACTTGCAGAAGTGCAGACCTCAGACAGTTATAAGATGCAGATCAAAGCAGGTGATACACACAGAAAATGCAACACAAAATTTAAAATAAGATAGAAGAATGCAAAACTGCTAAAGAAAGGTCTTAGCTTAAATACTTCTTCCAAAATTACTGCAAGAATATTTTATTTCCTGAAATTATCCTAAGTATTTCAGATGCCTTTGCAGGCATTTTTCATTGTGTCCTTCTCAAGGAGGCTGCTGGCCTGTGCAGGTGATAGTAAAATGTCAGAACTGACTTGAGGAGAGGAGTGAAAACAGGGTAAGATGTACCTTTCAGGCTATAAGTTGATAAAATTGCTTCATGGCAGATATCTAAAAACCAGAAGTCTCTAGACCACCAGAAATTATATTTTATTAAGAAATCCAAAATTTTTTAAATCGTAAAAAGAAATGAGATATTTGTCTTATTTTTATCTTCTAGATAAGCTATGTGATCAGATAAGTGCTGCTGTTCTAGATGCTCATCTCAGAATTGATCGAGATGCCAAGGTTGCCTGTGCTAAATACAATACAGATAGAAAAACAGATTAGTGAAGTACAACACGTAATCAATGTTGATGTAATGTCTTTTGTTCCAAAATTCCTCCAACAGCTGGCTGCCAGTCAAGGCTTTTGCAGTCAGTAAAGACCTCAGCTGTGGCTATCTGATTCAGAAGAGATGGAAAAGCAGGAAGAAAGCTGCAAAAAATGAACCAAATAAAGAAAAGACATAGTACTCCAGTGCAAATTAAAAATTATGAAATGGAAGAAGTACACTAGGTGGTGTCATGGAAAAGTAGGGTTGTCAGGGTGGATGTTACTGAGGAAACTAAGAAAATCAGGGAAAAAGTGAAGTGTGGAAAGATATATGTCAAAGTGCACGTCTTCACAGAGTAATTAGGGCGATGCCCTTTGTTCACAGGAGGATAAGATCATTTGAGAGGGATTCTGACCAAAGTGGCTTGCTATTTTGTGTGACTTTCCAGTAGGACTATGCATGGATGCTGTCACTAGCTAGAGGCTATGAACATGTTACCAAACTGGAATGAGCTGGACTGCCACAGAAAAATGGATAGAAAGGGAATGTACCTAAGGAGCATTCCAAGTGCAGTGATTTTATTTCTAGAACAAGCCACCAAGGCCATAGTTACAGCACAGAGGATTAGCTGCATCTCATAAACACAAAGATATAATATTTTTCATCTGAAACATCTCATGTCGTCCTTGGTGCACAGATGTGAGCAGTGAGATATGAGGAGAGGGTTTAGCATATGTGTTAGACTTGATGAAGCTTGTATTTCAATACTTCAGTCAGTTATGCTTCTAAAACTGCTGAAAAATTGAAGACGAAAATAGAGGAATGCTGCAAAAATGTCAAGGAAAAATGTGTGTAGGAATTGTGAGAAACAGGTGTGATATGATTACATAGACCTAGTGGATCATATTGTTGTACCAACTTTTTTTGTGATTGTCTGCTATATGTTTTTACATAAAACAGAAAAGTTTGCAGGCTGGATGGACTCTTGAAATAAATAACAAAATAAAATATTAAATGATTCTGCACAAAATCTCTAATGAAGTTGCATAGCTTCTTGCTCCAGGATCTTGTCAAAGCCAGAAGTTTTTTGTGTTGCCAAGGAGAACTGGGTGTATTACTGTAATAAAAATATATGAAGGACTGGTAATACCATCTGTTAATAAATTATGTTCCTTTGGCTTCAGGAAAACACTGAGCTGAAATTCTTGTATTTGGAGAAACAGCTCCACATACTTGATCTACTCTTATAGACATTTGCTCCTAGCCAGTGTGAAGATAGGATAATTGGCTATGACAGGACCCAAATGCATGCAGGCTTTTAAATGTTCATATCAGCTGAAGAGAGGAGTCATTGCACAAAGACTATGTGCTATGGCTTTACACTGAGTTTCCCCTGTGATTAATCCTTTGTTCACAGAATCATCTTCAGGATCTCTCTGTTTAACTGTAAAATAACATAAGTAAAGTTCTGACATTTTACTGACATATTTTCTTCAGACTGTGTGGTAAAAACTGGAATGATTTTGCTCTGTGGAGAGATCACATCCCAGGCTACAGTAGATTACCAATAAATTGTAAGAGCGACCCCTAAGGGGATAGGATATGATGACTTTTCCAAAGGTGAGTGAGGTGAGTGAGATGCATGATGCTGATAGTACTAATTGAGGGTTCAAACAGTGTATGGGCCATTCACTTAAGAACTGGACTTGATAATCCTTGTAGGTCGCTTCCAACTCAGAATATTCTGTGATTCTCTGGGATTCTCTAATGAGATTCTATATGTGTTCATTCATGGGTCTGCCCTACATGTGGCCAAAGTTATGTTCTTATGGTCTTCTGAAGAATAAAATGAAGCATGTATCCAGGCCTGGGAGAAGATTCATAACTCTTGCTGATATGTTTTTCTCACTGATGACATTGGAGGAGCTATTTTAAGGTGACATATTTGTAAAATGCTTATTCTTGAAAGTGTCAGGTATCTCTTGCTTTTCTGATGCAGAAAAGCTAGTATGCAGACAAATGTCAGAAGGTGGTGACATCCATAGGTTTGTACAGTGAAAGCTTTAACACTGATATTCCTTGTCTTTGGGGTGCACAAGCCTGTGACACTAGAAGTTCACGCCAAAGGAATTCTTTATGTATTCTTTACATATATCCCGAAGGAGTTTCCTTTCAGCAGCTCAACTACTTACATCACTATTCCCCTCCAGTCTTTGCTCTTTGTGTATAATGTATACTTTTCCCTCTAATTCAATTGAATCATAGACCATACTACAAGAAGAACTGAATATCAGTTTCTGGTGATATTTTCCACACTCCTCTCCCAGGTTTAATACCCAAATGATCCCTAGTCAAGACAAGCAGTGTTGTAATAAGCAATATCATAAGAAGCATAACAAGCTTCAGCTGGGTCCCTTGTAGGATTACATGTATCCTATCCATTTCAAGAATTCAAGTTTAACTTAATAGCACTTACCTACCAACATCCACAAACTGTTAAAGAAATATGCTGACTGTCTGCTTCTGTTAGCAATAAAATATGTAGTATAGGAAGCTTACATGCATAGAATTTAAAAAGTTTTAGCCAAGATAACTAGATAAACCTTAAAAACTTCTCTAGCAATTTGTGCACTCTCTGGAATGTATGAGCTAACTTTACAATAAGACTGGACCATAAGGCTTGCACAATTTTAGTGGCCCTAGTGCAGCAAAGTAGAGAAATCAAGAAAGCTGTCTTCTGTGGCAAGACTGACAATCACATTGGAGAGGGGGATCAGGTAATTCCAGGCACTCACTCAAATCTAGTTGCAGCACAAGCAGTTACAATTACAATGGGCAGGAGCTTTCGCTTAAAAACTATTTTGCAAGTGGTAAGAATGAACAGTTGAGGTGAGTTGAGCGCTGTGCACTCTCTTAATTACCAGAAGTGTGAACTCAGCCTTCACCAGTTTCAAGGAAAGTGGCTTTCCCCATTTTCATTGACTTTAACAGGATAGAGCTACAATTAAGGTTTTTGTCACTCGGTAAGCTTCTGATCTTTCAAGTCCTTTAGCCTGGCAACAATTTCTGTGTCATGTGTGGGGAGAAGGCTGAGCAGTCTTGATGAGTTTTATGTTAATGAAGCCTTTGCAGCGGGTTCTTATGGATGTGGAAAGCAGAGCCGTTCTTGGGAACCAGCCCCTGTTGTGACTGCAATTTTTGCACATGAACGTTATTTCGGGCTGGTTGTATGTGAAGGGTATTAACTCTGCGTATTATTTCTGCCTCTTGCTAAGCTTGGGTGATTCTGAAGTACTATGAGGCAAAGACAGGTGCAGAATGGAAAGAGAACATGGAAATGCGTGGCTTATTTCCCCATTTTTCAATGCAGATCCCTGATTTTTAATGCAGGGTTTGATGTTTGGCTATGCCACTGATGAAACTGAGGAATGTATGCCCTTAACAGTCCTTCTGGCACACGAACTGACTGCAAGCATAAGGGCTCTCGATCTGAGTAGAACATGGCCCTGGGTCAGACCAGATGGGAAAACACAGGTTTACAACCTGTGTTATAAGATGCATCAACTGTAAGAGTGAGAAGCAACAGAAATCATTTACTCTGTCTGCTACTGTATTAGAATTTATGTTTGTCAGAAATGGTGCTGTCATTATCGTGTTCCAAAGTGATGTGAGTTTCATAAGGTATGTTTGCATATAGCACATATCGTTTGTTTAAACTGTTCTATCAGTGTCTCAGCAGGTCTCTTCAAAACAATGCTTGTATTTTCCTTGTTTTCCCCTGGAGATAAAGAACATTAACAAATTACCAACAGTCAGTTTTGGTTTTTTTCTGAATAATTACCAGCTGCTGACACCTATGTTGCTGCACTCAGTGGATTACTCACTGAGCCTACTGTAAGAGTGATGAGCTTTGGCTTTGTCAAAGACAGTTGTCAAAGAGAGTTCTCTGTTTTCTGGGCTGTGAAACCTGCAGGACAGGAAAGGCAAAACATACATGGGGTGTTTCCAGCACAGCAAAGTGTTTTAGTCCTAATTTTTGTTATTTAGTGTGGTTCAAGTGCACTGAGTTATACTGCTGCTGTTGTTGCAATATAACATTGGTTGTGTCCCTGCCTCTTGTTAGGAGTGTACAGAACATGTCAACAGGCTGACTTATGGTGTATCTATTCAAGTATGTTTGAAGAACATGAAAGTAGAGAGACTGCTTTAGTACGTAAGAAAATGGGTACGAAGGATGGAGCAATGCCAGTTTATACTTGCATGTGTGTAAAAGCCATGTAGAAGGGAGCAAAGGATACAGCCTATCATATGAGCTACAGTTATTCATTTCAGCAGGGCTTTCCAAAATTTATTTTGGCTTTAGTTTGCTAATCCACAATTTGAAGTTATGTTAACATAGCAAACCAGATTGATTAGTATCAACAAATCATAGGATTTTGTAGCTTTCTTGTTATTCTACTTCTCTGTGGCAGTACATGTAATATCCTGTAGTTAACCCTTTAGGTAGTGTTTTTACTTTCCTACAGTGAGTTTAAGCATTGACAACAATCCATCATTTTTCATCCCATTTCCCTTCATCTGTTTGTCTTTAGGGGCAGAAAATAACTGCAAGTTTCATTTCCAGCTTTCAGACAGGTGCTTTTGGCCATAGGTGTTCATTTTGGTCCTGAGTGTTCATTTTCCATTTTTTTTTTCTGCACTAGGTCACAATGAAATACAAGGAATGTAGTGGTGCACTGGAGCTCATCTGAGTGCAGACACTTGTGATTTCAGTAAATCATGCACCGGACATTCCGCTACAACAAATACAGGATGAGCTGATGGAGGAAGTTGTTAAAAAAAGTCATTCCAGAGAACTGTCTTGATGATGGCACCATTTATCATCTCCTTCCAAGTGCAAATTTTGTAGAAGGTGATCCTAAGGTATGGTACTTTGGTAAATAACAGCCTATGCAGACTTGGACTCCACCACATGCTTGTAAATGTTCTCTTGAACAGTAGTGTAGTGAAATAGTATATACCTTCAACCAAAAAGTCTTTAGATTTTTAAGGAAGCTTCAGTTATTTCTACTGGAGCTTTCCTATTGGACAGCTGTCACCTAAACCGAAGCTATACCTGCTCGGAGAGCCACATGCACACATTTCTGGATCTTTGTCTTGCTTCCAGAAAATATTTTAAGTAAGGAAAACCCAGTTATTAAGTTAGGTGCTAAAATGGCTGGCTGGAAGTATCTTTTCATTTCCACAATAAAAATCAAAACCAGAAATAACAATTGATCTGATATCTACACTGAAGTTATTCACAAAGCTGATCTAATTTCAAAGGAGACTTAACATACTAAGTATCAGAGTCATTAGAATTTGACATATGTTCTGCTTTCCCGGTGTTGGCACTCAATAAGAAAGCCACTGCTATGAAATTGTAAAAAGTTGTGTTACTCAAAACTGTTCAGTTTGTGTAAAGAGTTCAAAAGGATTAAAACTATGAGGTGTGCTTTTAATCACACTGGGATAATGAAGGGATACCACTTTAACTGAGAAATAAATGTTGGCTTTGCTCCCATGTTACTTATTTGGAGATTTAAAAATAGTGGATTAATGCCATTTATCCTCTTTCAGGATGGAATTTCTCAGCATTCTGGAGTTCATTTATCATCGTGTAGTTCCCAGCTTTACTAATCTGACAGAGCAACAGTATATTTCTCTTGGTTAAGTAAATTGGATCAACTGCCTCTGTAGGAGGCAGACAAAATCTATGCAAGAATTTGGAAATTTTACCATTATCAGGTACACAGAAGGAGGAAAGAAGTATAGGATCACTTGTGTTACCACTGAACCATTAACATGAACTGAGCTTGAATTTCACAGTACTCTTTTGCTGACAACATTGAGCTGCAGTTCCATGAAGCCCCTGCTTCCCATTTAGTATGTGTATGTAGGTGAAGCTTGTTAACCTTTTAGATTGTATGTGATCTATTTTTGTCTAAGTTTTTTGCCTTCATCAAAGTGTTGCTGAGCAAAGACTTTAACCAGTAACCCAGAGAAAGCATTTCATAATTGCTGATTTGAAGAGAGCATTCTTTTTGTCATGTTTACTGTTGTGCTGCAATGTTAAAGGTTTTCAAAAGTGACTGGAGCACAGATGGATCAGTACATTTCTGAAGAGCACTCCAGCCACCTAGTGAACTCTTTCATTAAGCAGTGGCATGGGAATGTGAACACTGTGAACAGAGTCACATACATGACAAATACAAAAAAAAGCTGAACTCAATAACCTAATATGAGATTGGATGAACTATTGTGTCTTGTGGATAAATGTAGTTATTTTTCTTTCAGGCTGATGCTGGACTGACTTGCCATAAGATCATTGTTAATAGGTAGAGAGGCTGGGGAGCCCATGGTGGAGGTGCATTCTCTGGAAAAGATCCCTCCAAAGCTGATTGTTCTGCAGCATGTGCTGCTCACCAGATTGCAAAATCTCTGGTGAAAGCTGGTCTCTGCAGAAGAGTATTAATCCAGGTAAGAGCAACTGTAAAAGTAATACATCAATTTCTGAAACACAAATTCTGTCTCAGAGTAATCACAGCCTCTCTCCAGTTTCAGAAAATCTTTTCTCATGGTAGAATGGGGCTCCAGGAATTTTTTAGGAGCCGTATGAAGGAAGCCAAACACACCGGCCAGGATGGTCCTGAAACCAAGACTGCATTCTCAGTAATGTTTTCTCTCTAACTCCTTTGTTATCCCAGGTCTGGGTACTTCTGTGCATCTTCCTTGCATTTTAGGTGTTCTACACACAGCTGCATGCCCAGCACTCCAGCCTGGGCTGCACAGCACATTATAGTTATGGGAGCACTTCCCAGATGTAGCTGTTCAACTTGCAACTTGCAATGTGGTCATACTGGTTGTAACTAATCTGTTTTAAGCTGCACTTGAAATTACCTTAATTTGTTCCTAGTATTCTCCTACGGTATAGAGTGTAACTAAAAGCAAAATTCAACTGGTTTAGCGTTTAGAACAAGAACAAGTTTCATTAGTCTTATATGCTCAGACAAAAAAACAGTGCACTTCCTTGTGCATGAGGTTTTTTAGTATAAGTCAAAGAAGTAGAAAGAGATATTTTACTGACACCTTGACACTTTCACATGAACAGAATGTGCCTATTAAACAGTGACATTTCCCAAGGCAATTTGCAACACTAGTTTATACAAATACTTGCTCTGAGTAGCTGCTATGTCCTGAGTAATTACATAGTATTTCCTCTGTAAGAAAATGTAGCAGCAATCTGGCCAATGTTTTACTGCAGTATGTGTTTAAAACTTGCTGCTTTCTCTATGGAGCAGAGGAGAAGCCCACTGGATGTGATTATGATCAACAACATATAGTATCCAGAAATCCAACTAGCAGCAAGGCTTCTTGCTTTAGATGCTGTACATGTGTTTGATGCTTGATAGTTTGCAATTAGTAAAGAAAAGCGTAGCTTGGGAATAAACCAAGCACAAATAAGTTTTCATTAGCAAATTGTTGATAGTTTTTTTTCTGAGGAAAAGACGACAAACTTCTAATCTCTTTGTATGTACATTTTGAAAGTCATTTTTGAACATCTACATCACTTATTTTTGAGTTAGGAGAGAATGTTGTTATTCCAGTAATTCTCAAAGACCCTCCTTGAATACTTGAACCTGTCTCTATACAAGGAAAGAGTGATCTTTTTAACAGCAAATTATTGAGATCTCAGATATTTGCAATGAAGATAAGATGGGAAAATAGGAGACCAGAAAAGCTCATGTCTTTTGAAGTCTTTGAAGGCTGGATTAAAGATTAACAAAAGGAAAAATCTGTTAAGTGGAAATGCAGAAGTGATTTCAGCCCATTACTGTCTGTGTGCTATACTGAGACCTTGCCAGCCTTCACTGAGGCTGACAACTGGGCTGGCTCTCCTATGGATAATGTTTTCATGCTAACCATCTCTCACAACAAAAGGAGAAAAATGGATAATAGAGGTAACTGCAGTCTAATTAGATGTATATTAACACAATATTATTTAGTGTTATAAAGAATTGTCAGTTTATTGGTTAATGGCAAATGGACATCATAATCTGATAATTAGCTAAGGGGAAGATAGTCATGATTAGAACAGTTTCTACAAAAACAAAAGAAAAGGAAAAAACCAAAACCAAGCCATGAATATTTGTAGAATTCAGTCTCTAATCTTTAAGGCATGAAATCCTTGTGTCTAGCTGAAACTGAAGGATGAAGAATGGCAGTAGCTGAGGATGACAGAAGGTACCTCTTTTGTTTTAAAGGAATGTCATCTCTGTCTGATTTTTTACCAGGCTTGAGGAAGACATAATTTTCTAACATAAAAGACAAATTGCAATAAGATATCTCCTAACTTTCCTTATGGCGACAGGAAGTTGATGGACTCTACCCTGATACATATGATAAGCCTTTCCTTTCTCTTAAGCAAAAAGCAGGAAGGACTGTATTAATTGTATTTGGGTTGTATGCTTGTGTTCTACAACTATCATATGGTATTGGTCTCACACCCTGTTGCCATCTCAGTGTTCCACTATGGAACATCAGAGAGACTTGAAAAACCTCTTGAAATTGTCCAGAAAAACTTTGATCTATTATAAGTTTTGTGTGATGTTAGTATTTACTGTTTGGAATTGTATTTTTAATGCTCTCTCTTATAGTTTAATTCTCTGGCTTATAACCACAAAAAAGTCACCTTCATCATAAATCTCTAATTGATATAATATCTGCTCTTCCCTCATCCATGCACTCAGTACAACATACAAGAGCCAATTGATAAATTAGGTCACAAAGCGCACTGAATAAGTAAGACCAGCCTAAATTGCACCACATATATCTACCAGTGAGCTGTGCAGCAATTCATTAGCCAGGGTGTAGAGCGCCTGGTGAAGCAGAATTAAAGTTTAACATTAGACGCAGTTAGGCTTTCTAGTCTGTTTTACAGGCTTTGTAAGGGCTCCGAATCTCTGCCTTATCTAAAGGGCAACTGAAATATTGGCTCTTCCTGAAAGAAGTGTTGGGCTCTGTGCCTTTGATGCTCAGGCGCCAACAGCTTGTGAGACAGCTGAAAGACTTTGGTGCTCTCATGCCACAGTTTGGAGTCAACTTGTCTAAAAAGGAATCCATGCTTCTTAAATGCTCCCTTAAGATCTGAACTACTGTAATGAAATTATTGAACTGTCATATAAATTTAAAAACCAGACCAAGGACAGCCATGAAATGGATGTTCTTGAAGTGTGTCCTGGGTTGAAAGACAGGTATCTGCTAGGGAAGGCAGGAGCCTTCCTTGGAAACCCCCTCCCCCTCCCTCCGAATTATTGTAATTTTGAAATAAAGCAGCTCTCAGGCAAAGATATGGGGTAGGAATAGCAGTCCTTTACTAGTGTGTATAACAAGGTACACAAAACAACAATAACTATGGCATTAATAACAGACAGAATCAGCTCCGCGGCGGTGGCTGCACGGCAGGACGGCCCGGCAGGGCAGCGGCTGCGGAGGGACCCGCGGGAGAAGGAGAAGCAGCAGCAGCAGCAGCAGCAGCAGAAGCTCTGTCTGGGTTAAAGGCCAACTCCTTTTCTCCAGCAACCACAGCTCCGAGTGTGTCCTCCTCTCCCGCCGAAGAGCAGATGACGATTTCTCAGCTGCCCCCAGCCTCTTTTTGCCTGCCTCCTCCCCGCTTCCCCCTGGGCCCCGCCAAACTCGTTGTCTCATCAAGCACCCATAAGCACCAGCAGTCAGGTTTCCCCGCAACAAATGGGGAAAATTCTATAGTAGGGAACAAAAGGAAGGACACCTAACCCTCAACAAAGTGAAAATTCACTTGTCGTCAGAAGTGTCACTGAGGCTACTATGCAGTCAAACAGGACATACAAACCCAAAACTATTAACACTGCCTTTTGCAGCCCACCATTTCTGGAATATTTCTGGGCCTGAAATAGCATGTCTTTTAGACAAATGCAATCATAGCATTTAAAGAAGCATGGGAATTACTCGTTTCTTTGAGCAAAGAAAGGACTGGGGGAGAGGAGCAGACCTGTACTTGTCCTTATCCGCTTAACAACCTGCATTCTAGTGAGCTGTAATTTGGCCCTAGCATTTTTCACTATTTTTCTCCCATTTTTTACTAAATTACATGATTCTTTATGTAAACCTCAAGGCAGCAGAGCTTCTTGCCTTTTTGTAGTATGGCTTCCTGAGATCTAAGAGTACAGGTTCATCTTCCCAGTCCTGAGTAACTTCCTAGTCTCTTGGCTGATTTTCGACAAATCTGATAGGCTGGACCTCTTAGACATTTTGTGAAATACTCAAGTAATGGAGAGACACACTATTTCTTTCTGGTTTTAAGGGAGCAACCATATTGTGAGTTCCTCCTTTGTTTTAAGTCAGTGAAATTAACACAGGAGTTCAAGCCTGAGATAGATACCAGCAAGAACTCGAGTCCATGCACATTCTTAGTCATTTTGAGCAATTCAGATTTTAAAAGCTATGTTCTAAAATGCTAAATCATAAATGCTACCTATCTCATTATTTGATGAAAATGTTTTTAATGATTCACTTCTGGTTTAAATCCACAGCTATTAAAATTTTTCATTTATTTATATTCCAGAGCAATCTTAAGCATATTTGTCTCTGAGGGAAAAAAATATCAACATGCTAGTGAATAGGAAGTCTCTTTTTTTTCCCTTAAAAAGGAAATACTTTTCTGATAATCTATATAAACATTCTGCTGGTGTGCTCAGCCTTTTGCATTCCTTTTCAGAGTATGCAATGTATATGCGGAGAGCTGACTTATAACTTTCATAGTCAAAGATAATGCAAGGCATTATGGCAACTTCTATTGCCATAAAGTATTGTTTTCCAAGTGTTATCAGTTCACAAGTACAATCAATACTGTTCTTTAGCTTTATCATTTAGCAGTTCATTGCTAATCATGTGTGGTGATTCCCAGATATCTGTCTTGATTTGTTGTATTGAAAAATGCTGCATATTAAAAATATGCTATCATAATCTTGGAAGCAGTGAAGGCAGGTAGGAAAGGGAGAAAGCAGGCAATAAACCGTGAGCATGGTTGAGTGAATATTTTCTTGTTAAACATCACCTCACCATATTTAAAATCCTATAAATGATGCTGGCTGTCCATTTTAATCACCTATTCATTGACATAGTTCATGAAGTAATGAATGTCATTACTTTTCATTAATCAGCAGTCATATTTCAGTGACATTTGGCTTAGGGTCAAGCACACATGACTCCTAAAATAGCCATTGCAGCATGTGACCATGTTGCACAAAATATTACTTGAAACAAGACTTGCCTGCTCTATATCATGAATGTCCATGTAAGTACAAGAATGTGTATTGATTTTCCTATCAGTATTTGTACTTCTTTCCTTCCTTTGTCATTTTCCCACCAATCTTCTCTCCAGCAGCTTTCAACATGAATCATCTATTTCAAGTGTGTTTTCAAAGATAATTAAAGCAAGATAATACTAAACAGAAGAAAGCCCAATCAGACAAAAAATGTTTCAGGTCTGTCATGAAATGAAGAGAAACACGTATATGGATACCTGTAGCTAACAATTTATCACAGCTGCAATCCACTATATTATGCAGGCTAAAAGGCAATAAGCATGACTTGCACCTTCATTATGATTTATCTGGTCATAATTATATCATGTGAAGCTCTATTCTAAATAGAGATTTTGTGTTTCTGCTTAAGTGGTTAAACTTCCACAGTTACTTAATTTAGGAGATCATCATCTTCGGCAGCTTCTTTTGAGATAATTCTTTCTGCCGCAGTAGCATTAGAATATATTCTATATAATACTTGAAATAACAGAAAAGGCATTGATGCTTGCCCAGGTATAGCTGAACTTTTTTCTGTTTAAAATGATTCTGGACTGTAATGTTTATAAAGACTAACTGCATACTTACAGCATCTCTTAGACGTTGGAGGAAAACTCACTATTTCTCGACAATTAAAAATTGAAATTATAACCTCTCTATTTTTCCTTCTGTAAATCTGTGTAAGGAAGGAAATAACACCAAGGTTTTACCATCTTCTGGGGATAATACTGATAATCCCTCTGATGTGTCTAGATCATAATAGACATTGGAGTCGAGTTACGTGTAAGACTGTCCTTTTTTTTCATTTAGGGAGCTGGATTTGAAGAGGCCAATTGATGAAAAAACCAGCATGCTATGGGCACTTTGGAAGAGAAGAATTTACGTGGGAAATACCCCAAAAGCTTATGTTTTAAGCTTTTCAAAATGTTTCACGTTATTGACATGTGGTTTAATAACCAGGTAAAATTTCAAGCAGTCAAAGAAAAGGCTATATATACCCTTTAAAAAATGGCTTTCTGTGGTTAATAGGTATCCTGAAAATTACTTTTATTTGATTTTTAACATTCACACTCTCCTTACAGTTTTAATGCATGCAGCTCTCTCTAGGGTAGTATTCAGCTTTGATTGGGTAGCGTGAATAATTTAGGCCTTTGATGTGATCAGATATTAAAATGGTTGCGGATATTGATAGCACTCCTATTCTGCCAGGGAAGTCCACTTTTGCTTGCCCAATTAACTTCATACTGAAGTGGATGAACTTGGTGAGGTAACTGTGGGAGGTCCCTGTGAGAGGAGAGCAGAAATAGCTCAATTTGCTGTAATTATTTCAGCCAGAACTTCCACAACTACAGCTTTAGTTAAGGTGCTTCAGTTATGTTTAAACAATTCAGCAGAAATATCCATTTCTGAACACTGGTCATTGTAACCCTACATAGACCTAGCTCTTAGGTAGTGTTATTTATTTGCTTTGAACATGATGATTTTGTGGTTGTGTCTGTGACAATTGATGAACTCCTATGCTCTGATTCTTTTATTCATCTATAGTCATTCTCTCGAACTTGAGTTTTTTATGTCTGCATGAATTGGAATTGGTTTTATAAATTTTCAATTAAGTTTATTTCGGCCGCTTCTGAAATGTAATAGAATGTAGAAACCACTCGGAGGACATAATTTTCCTTTTACTTTTCTGGCTGAAAGCATAAAATGCAGAGAGGGCATTCAAAATCATTTAGCTTCTCTTCAAGGACTGAAGAGAGAATGAAAGGACTGAAGAGAGAATGAAGATGCTTGAATATCACAAACAGCAATTCTGGCAAGCAAATTTATCACTAAATTGGTGAATAAGACACGATGTTGGAATGCTGTAACTGCTGTAATACCAGGGAATTTTAATAAACAACTAAGCAATACAGCTACCTCACCCCTGTTAACAGAAAGATAAGGCTCCAGTGTTAAGTCTAACCAAATGCAAGTAGCTGATTGTATCCTTAGTCACAAGCACGTTTTTAAAATCTTCTTCCTTTCAGGCAAAGACTGATCAATCCACTGCTCTGTAGACCAGAGCTGAAGTGAGGTCGCTGTACATCTGTACCTGCTCCTGACCTGTGCTGGTACAGTTAATGTGGTCTAGCACAGGAGTGCTGCAGTCAGTCCTTGTGACCTATACGAGCCACACTTTTGTTCCATAAGAAAAGAAAACTAATTTCTGCAATTCTTTTGTGAGCATTTTTTGCAGTTTTTTAATTTGATGACAAATTTTCCTTCTTATCACAGGATCCTGGACCCTATCATTGCCTGAAAATAATCCAGTTTAGTTTGCATATAGCCACGTAGGCATAAAATCTATCACTAACCTTAATTAAAATTTGTTCAAATTGGTATTGTCTAAGAAATAGTAATGTAGCTTGCTAATTCTGAAATGTCAGAATAACTTCCACTTTTAGTAATGTAGGGGTACAATTTTTAAATGGCAATTTTTAAATGCAGAGATGACCACATAATAAAATGACTATAATGACCTTTTGAAAGAGTTCAGTAAATGGGCATATAGTCTCAATTTTACAGCTGTCTCAATTACAGCTAGAATCAATTTTATTGTCATTATACTTCACCCTTCCAAAGTAAAATAGTGATGCTTTGGTTCTCACAGAAGAAGATCATTTTGATAAAGCCTTTTGTTAAATTAAATAAAGAAATTATTTATTCAATTGAGGCGTCTGTTAATCATGGCTTATCATCAATCAAACAAACAAACCAGTAAAGCAACACCACCCAAAAACCCCACAGCTTATTTCAGACAGTAGGAATACATTCTTGAAACACTTTTTTCACTTTGCTTTCTGGCTTCAAAGTTAAAGACCTTTTCTTCAAGGGATTGGATAGACTCCAAATCTTCCTTTCTCTTGTCATTGATTGGTGTTCCAAGGAAGTCAGGAGCAACAACTGCAGAAGAAATCCCTAACTACAGCCTGGAAGAGGTACAGTGTACATTCAATCTCCAGAGACCCTGTCCACAAATTTCAGTGAGTTTTCCAATAACCAGTAAATTAATTCTATTTTTACAGAATAGCTAATTTGACCTATATAAAATTTTCCTAGAACGAGCAAAAAGATATATGCCTTGTTCGAAGCCAGCAAACAGAGAAAAGATACATCTGCTGACTTTGTAGCGTCTAATCCAAAGCTAGAGACAAAAGTATTGCTCTGCAAAACAAGGGAAGTAATTTTTTTTTTTTGATCATTGGCATATTTTCCTATTATCAGAAAAGAATAACTTTAACTAGAAACTCGGCTATAAAGAAAGGGTTCCCAAATCAATAACAGTTGTTGCTGAAAAGGTAGCTAAATTTGGTTGTAGCGTACATACATAGACATCGATGGAAATACCTTTATTTCCAAATGCTTCAAATACTGCTTTATTAACCTCATTATTTTAATATCAAATGAACAGGCTCTTATTTGAAATATGCAGCCAGAATACAATATAAAAATCTCCCAACATCCAACAGGTGATAATCTGCATAAGAAAAAAAGCCTCATATCTCAGAAGAACGAGCAGATTTACCATTGTGTTTTGCAGCCAATACAAAAAGCAACATGAAGGAAAAATTTGTGCTGCACAGAATTACCTGGGTGTAACATGAAGGTACTACTGGCTGTTCACTTCCCAAAGCTGCTGATTCTTGCTGGATTGTGTGAGGCAGAACTAAGCCTAAATCTTTCAAAAGGGCATAGTTTCGCTCAAACTCAAACTGTCCTAGGGAAGGAAATGACTGGACAGAAGTGCCAGCACGGCTCTGAGAGTGCCTTTGGTATATTTGTGATCTGAGAAGAAATGGAGGGCCTCTGCAAGCAAATCAAAGATATTAAATTAAGAATGCTCAAGCCTCTTCTGTTCGCTTTGTGTGAGGATTAGCTTTATGATTAATTCTTTTGGACTACATCACATGAGTAATTGCAATAAAAAGTACAAACACTGAAGAAGTATTTAATCTTCCTTCTGAGGTGTAATAGATTTTCAGCTGTGCTGAACTTAATGAACCCTATATAGATCTCTGGGGATATTATTATGTGTGCCATTTTCTAGTTATATTTTGATTTAAGGTTATATAGAGAAATGCAAAGTAGATTGCTAATTCATTGCTGTTTAATTAATTTAATCCCTAAGAAGCTGAAAGCAATTACTGGAATGAAAATTAAAGCGCTATCTTTACTATATGCAAAATAGACATAGACAAAATGAACTTTTCATTTAATAGTTCCCTGGTTTATGGTTCTGCCCTGCCTTGACCTTATGACACAAGAGGAAATCCCTTCTTTACCACCTTCTCCACCTAAGGTTTTTGGCCAGAATGATCTGCAGTGCAATTCTGGGTGAAGCTGTAGAAGAAAGAAGAATATGTGAGAGTCAAAATGGGAAGGCTGAAGCAGGGCTTTTAAATCAGGAGCTCAAGCGTCCCACTGGAGTAGTGTGGTTGTCAGAACTGGGGTGCAAACTAGTAACAGATGGCACAACCTTGTTTTCCTTTGCTTTTCAACAGTAACTCCGCTAGCACAGAGGTAGATACACCTTACCACCTTTAGAAACTTTAAAAAAACCCCATAGGCTTCTCAAGCTGCATAAATAAAAAGAATACTTTACTTTTTTTTCTGATCAAGTAATCTTAAAAACTGTAGCATTTTACCACACTTTTGCCTCAGCAATAAATGAGAATGGAGTCAGCCCCCATCACTACAGAGCCTTCTGGACTCACTGAATGATCTGTTTGACCTCTCCAGTATGATCCTGGATATTTAAAACCGCGGGTTTTAAATACTACCCAGGTATTCTTTTAAACTTTTTTAATCGAGTAAAGCTTCATTCATATCAAGGCTCTCC
>VXBQ01015416.1:135794-146378 GCA_013400175.1 Phainopepla nitens
TTTTTTTTTAATGACGGTGTATTATATACCAAACATGCCAGGTCGCCTCTGTTGTTTGGGGTTGTTTCGAAGACTGTGGGTTGCAGGAAATGTGTTTGCTTTAAACACACATGTCAGGAGGCTGATTTTTCTGTGCACGTAGAGTTTACTAGAGTAAAAGCAGTTAAATATCTGGGCAGTTTCCAGCTTCAGTGAAGTAGTTTTGGGTAGGTAGTCTGGCACGTGACTTGTGAATATGTTTTAGAAAAGATGGTATGTTTGATAGGTGCAGGTTACTTCAATATTAGCAGAGATTTAAATCGTCTTGTGCTTGTGGTCAGAGAAAAGACTATTTCCTCAAGAAGAAGAACCATTGAAGGCTAGTCTCAGAAGACTAAAATGTGAACTTTTTAACGCTACTGCAGTGAAATATTTCGTTTAACTTGCAGTAGCATGAAAAAGTTCACATTTTAACTTTGTAGAGATAGCTGGTGTTATTTAGGTTAAATACTTCAAAGCTCTGTCTAGAGCTCCTTTTCATTATTGCAGTTTCTTTCTGCAGTTTCTTTCTGTAGTTTCTTGTTGTAATTATCTGGTACTAAGTAGTTTTCTGTTGAAATCTTGGTGATCTGGATAGTAGAAAAATTTGATGAAACTTAGGTACTGCAAGCCACTTGTAAGCTACTTACAAAGTTTTTGTGCAGTAGAACAACAACTAGGTCATCATCGCTGTTTTATCTTCTTGAGGGCAATAATTTGTTGCTTGAATGCTCAAGTACTTTTGGCTTATGACCTTAGAGGAAACCTGTGTAGTGAGTGCATTGAAACAGTACTAAATGTCCTGTCCTCCTGTTCTGCGTTCAGCCTTTACTTACAGCTTCTTTGTAGTCAGAATTGGGACGGGAATGTAAGCACTCAGTAGGATGTGAATGCTAAAAGAAGCGTCTGCGCTGCTGATACTGTTACACTCTTGCCGGCAGTGACCGCAGCGGTTACCCAAGGACGAGGGATAGTTAGAGCAGGAAGCTGTTTTTGAGGCACATATGCTATTTGGTTCTTGGTTCTGGAGCAGGTATTTTAATGCTTCCCTTTGACAGCAGCCTACTGTTTCCCAGAATCTGACACAGGCATTGTAGAATGTCAGGGGAAGGATGCCAGGTTAGATGAATTAAAGCAAATGGAGGCATGCTTTAACTCTACAGTTCTTGAAAATTTCTCTGTAACCGCTGCTTTGTGTTCCGTGTTTGTCTCAGTGTTACGGTTTTATTTTCTGTTGTTTTCTTTTCTTGTTTTGTTAACTGAAGTTGGGCTAGCTGCTTGTTTTTTCTGGGAAGTATAATTTTCTAGCCAATGTAGCTGGTCTAAAAGAACCCTTGCGGTAAATTGAGTATAAAGGTAAAACAGATATAAAATATAGAAGTCCCAGCCTCTGTAGTGTGCACCAGTGCTGGTGCAAATCCACGTTTGGCTGTGCTCTAGGATGAGACTTGTTGCACAGGTCGCTTGGATACGTTTTCCTGGTTGTTCCACAGGGGTGTCCTGCTGGGGTAGGACTGGGCTGGTTGAAAATATGGTGTGCTGCTGCAGGAGGCTGACAGCAACCTGGAGGGGATGAGCTGGCTGTGGTCTCTTGTGCTGATGCTGCCTCTAAATGCAAGAATAGACCAAGTGTGCCACAGACCGGACTGGGCACTCCTAGAATATCATCTTCTGGCTTTTCTTCTGCTTGAACATTTCAGTAGCTCACTGCAGATAAGATTTTAGAGGACCTTGGTGGTGGCCTTTACATATAATCCCTACTGGCCCCTGGTGTGATGGTGGCTTCAGGTGTCATGGCTCTCTTGGATCCTCCAAGATCCAAGTGAACACACCCCTCTACAATTTTACTTAAGTAAAACAGTCACTGATTTCTTGCCTCATTAGTGAATATTGTTGCTTCTTTTGTGTATGAGACTGAACAATTTAGAATAAACCAGGTGTTTGGCTGTGTGAAAAACAGGGAACAAGCAAGTTCTGTAGCACACGTTTAACAGCCATTCTTCATGTATAATGAATTCTTGTGCTTCCTTGGAGTAACAAACATTGACAAAAGAGCGCACAAGAAGAGAAACATGATGAGAAAAGGAATGCATAATTCAATCTGTTTGATGTGAAAAGTCTGAAGCTTTTACCATAATGAAAAAATCATTCCTTATTCAGAAAAATAGCAATAGGCTACAGACTTAAATGTGTATGGACTTAATTTTTTTTCAAATTTAGTTTAAAAGTAGATGTCATAACTTGAAGCCACATAGATAGGTGGCTTGTTACAAGCTGCTGTGTGTCAAGGTGAAGCTTCTGCAATTAAAGCAACTCTTTTTTTTCTTTGATACTTCAGGGCTTCCTCCATATTTTGAGTATGATCAAGAAGTGTTACAGTTTGCCAGGCTTATGGGAGCAATTCTACAGTCTCTGCAACTACTGGATTCATAAGATAATGATAACCTAATTGAATCCAGGTTTCTGGGTGGATTTAATTTGTAAATCTCTAGCAGCAGAGGCACAATCAATGCTTAATGTCTGGTTTCTGTGAACACTGTTAGTTTCATTTGCTGACAGATAGGGGAAAAAAAAAAAGATAATTCCTAAAAAACAACTAAAGCACCTGACCTAGCAGCTTTCCAGTTTGCATTCTCTTTACTGTAAACACAGGCAATGTTTTCAACATGGAGCAGAGCAGTTCTATTTTTTAAAGCTGTTGTCTCTTGGCTGTAGCAATTCCTGCTTGCAGGGGAGGTCTGAAAGTTTCAAGATATTCTACCTCTCTGCTGCTTCTCAAGGGTGTGGGAAAATATACCGGTATTTAAGTTTGGGCCGTCCTTCATTCTTGAGGCAGCTTTATCGTGTTACTAGGGCTTTGCAATGGACACAAATGCATGACTGGACTTCAAAAAAAAAAAAAAAAACCAACCAAAAAAAAAAGCTTATGAGTGAATACTTGGCAACAATAACAGAGCATCTTTTCTATTTTGATATTCTGAGAGAAAAGCTTTCAGGTAAGATATACTGTAACTTGCACTCCAGGCTAGAATTATAAATGTTTCAGTCAGGTTACAGTTGAAACACAAACCACTGAAAGTTGATATGGAAACAGATTTGGTCAGTATGTGGGAGGGGAGTAGGCAAGTCATATCAAATAGTTACAAAAAGGAAACTACTTACACCCTCACTTTCTCATGACTAGTTAAGTGTGTAAGGAAACAGTGAGTAAATTAACAGTAGCAAGAAGTGTTAGTATGTGGTTGATGTCCCTATTTGGGTGGTTCTCTAGCTGTCATTTTACTGAAGCTACTTATCTGAAAAAATAATTTGTCAAGGTGTGAAAAACAGGGACATGATAAAAAAAGAACAGTTTAAAATCTAACTTGATGTGTAAATGCTATGAAGTTATTCAGTATTATGTGGCGCCTAGGTTTGACTTGAGGGAGAATCCAAATGTTGTGGCTGAAAAAGAAAGGGTCTTCAAATCTCTGTAGGATAATGATGAAGTACTGACAAGGAGCTCTGCCTGAGGCCTGTGGGGGGGTGCAAGGATAAGTGTAGAGTGCTCCTTAATAAAGCAAATGGGGTGGAGTTAGTTCCTCATTTTCATGAGATGATGTGGTGCTCTGTAGAGAGCCTTGACGTGTGAGAGCTTGTGTCTACAAAAAAGAAATAAACCCAGTTTTCTTCTGTGTAGTTTCTGTACTAGAAAATACGATCTGAGATTACTTTGGAGGACATGGGCTATCTTCTGAGAATGGGGCTGTGAAATGCCTCGGCAAAGCAAAACCTGTCTCTCTGGGCAATAGCTGGGGTGGGTGTGTACATATCTCTACACTGGTGATAGGTGTGAAGGAATACTAAGATGCTTTTGCTGATACAGAAAGCCTCAGAAAACTGTCTTAAAACCATTTATAAACATTTATATGAGTGGAAAAAATAAGTGAAAACTCCCCAAATGGAATTACATTATTTAGACATCCCTAGAAGTTGTTCTTCTCTTAACTTTCATTTTGCCATTTGCCTCAGTTAGGTCTGCTGTACAGGTGTTTGTTTGTAGAGGTTTGCTGAAAGTGCTTTTTAAATTATTTTTTTTTCTGAATGTTTGCAAAATATATTGGTCAGGGGTCTTGGAGTAAACTGTTATGGCAGAGAAGTTTTGCCAGTAAACTTGTCCCTACTGAGGGTATATTAGAACTGCTTTAATAGACGACTTCTTCAGGGGAGCCAGCATCAAACTGTAAATTAAACTGCTTTTAAGAATAAAGCAGTAGGACTAGTTTTGCCTTTTGTGTAAGAATTGTTTTCACTAGTAACAGATGGTTTAAAAAAAAAAAAAAGTTTAAAGTACCTTCACAACATGCTCTATCTCCTTTGGTATCCCAGCAAATCCATGGAATTAAACATGGTATCTGCTGTAGTGCTGCAGTGGTAGTGAGCCAAGCAGTACATGGAATGAGCTGAGTTGTAGGGAGCTGAATTGTGTTCAGGTGAAAGAGTAACATGACAGAATGGGAAACTGACTTGCCGCTGATGTTTTGAGAGGGGCAGAGTTGTAAAAGGTGAGCTTGTAGGCCATAGCAGTTGGATTCTCTATAAGTTAGGTGCAATGAAGTGGGAATTAACCAGGTATGATACCACTCACTGGCTCTTCTTTGGAGATCTGCAGAGTTTAATGAATGTTTAACATTTCAGTACTTGATAATAAGGTGCAATCATTGAAGTAGAAATGTATATTTTAAGCTAGTTATGTACTCTAAAACTTCTGCTATCTCAATGAGGTTTGCAGAGTGTTCTTGATCAAAGGGAACTGTTTGAGAAAATAGAGTTTGACAAAAGGAATTGGAAAAGAAATATTTTATGGAATAACACATTGAAATTTAGTAACAATATTACCGTTGTTAGAAGTGCTTCAGTGCTTGAAAATGCTTTCTGCTTTAAATACAAAGCTTGAAGCATAAAAATATCTTAAAAATAGGAAGTGTATGTTTAGCACTTATCTTCCTTAGTTATTGCTGTTTTTTATACAAAGTGTTAGCAGTGTAATACTAAAAAGTTTAATTGAAGTTATCAGATAGTGTTTGCTGTACTGCATTTTGGTTTTTAAAGGACCTTTAAAAAAAATTGCTTCATAAGTCTGCATATGCAGACTTAACAAAATGCAGGAAAGTAACAAAGTCAGTGTTCTCTTGGCATATGTACAAGAAAGGAATAGAATATCTGAGCTCTCGCTGAATATCAGCAGTCTTGACCAGATGCTGAAAAAGGTGTGCTTGGTACATTCAGAAATGTATCTAAATTCATGTATTGATTCTGTTAGACTAAACAAAATGATGTACCTGAATATTGAAATTAAAACTGACTTTATGTGCCTTCTTCTTGTAGGAGGTTTTGCTTTTGTCTATGAAGCTCAAGATCTTGGAAGTGGCAAAGATTATGCTTTGAAGGTAATATTAATTTACTTCACTATGGGTTTGTTCTATCTTTCAGCTTGATATTTTAGCATGAAAATAAGTTCTTGATGCGTGCCACTGAGCAAGTAACTTGGAAAAATCCAGTATATTAGTGGTGTTTGTAGCCCACTGTTTAGAATGGTCATTCCAGTTAGAACTCTGCACTTCATATGAAAAACAGGGGAATTGGTCTTATAGGTGCTGCTGGTCTTTATTTTTTTATTTGGTGTAGAAATTCATGATACAGTCCAAAACATTTTGTTGCATGGGTAAAAAGAATATTTTGTATTTACCTGAAGTGGGCTACAGGAATCTTTTTCACTCATTAGAAGCAGATTTAGCCTATCTTCTTACTTTTAAGAGTAAATTTCTTTAGTATTAAAAATAATGCTCCACACTTTGACTCATTGTTTAAACATTCAGCCTGGTACTTTTTTAGAGACACTTCTCTGGATTCTTCTGGTAATCAGCTGTAAGCAGGGTATTTAAGCAGTTGTATGAGAGGAGGGAGAGGTAAGTTGGCGTTATACCACCAGTAATAACTTCGGCTTTTTTCATTTCATTCCATGTCCTACGGTAACAAAACATGTGACCAAAGCCGTATACTATGTGTTCAAAAGGTCATCTAGAAGTAGCCCCATTAAAAAATATTGGGTAGAAGTGAACCATTACTGTACTTCCTCTATTCTGTAAAACCAGTACTTTTGTAGCGAATGCTCAGGCTGATTGGTCAAATGTTGACTGCAAATCCAGGTAACGCTAGAAACAGTAATGCTTGATTTTGCAACTGATTACACAAATGCCATTGAAAAAGCCAGGCTACATAATCTGGAGGAGTTTGGTCTAGAGTGAGTTGAAGGTTGTTGCTGAATATTTCAGACAGAAGGTGAATCTTTCCTTGTTGGCCCACAATGCTGCAGCCAGGAGACTTTAGCGCTTTATATATCAGAACTGTCAGAGCAGTTACTTGTAAGAGTGTCGAAAGTTACAACTGCGCAATTACCACTAAACCTGAATAGTCCAGGTAACTGGAAAACTGTCAGAATGTACAATAAGCCAGCTTTGTTTACTGTGTTTACTGCCCCATTACAGTTCCTTAGGTTTTTGACCATAGTTTATGCTTCATATTCTGTGAAAAAAAAAAAATCTATGCACTGTTGTTTTGTAAGTTTCAGTAACTATATCTTCTCAATTTTTTTTTTTTTTTTTTTGACAGCGATTGTTGTCTAATGAAGAGGAAAAGAACAAAGCCATCATTCAGGAAGTTTGTTTTATGGTATCCTTTTCTGTAACATATTTAAATGCCTGAGATTTCTGCGAAAAAAAGATTTCTGTACAGATTCTGTTTTTCTTCATGCCATACATGCCTAAGAGGACTGACATTCTGGAGAACTGGGTTCATGATTTGTCATGAATCTGGTACCAAGAAGGTTCAATTCTTCAAAAATTGCAGTAATACAACCTGTGCAGATAATTTTCGTAGCTAGTGTAGACGTCACCATATACTTCCAGCAAGGAGTGAAATTCTTATTTGGGCTTTCTTGCAGTCCTGTGAATGTAGTCAAGAGACCTTTTGACTTCAGATGATACTTAGATCTTAGATAGGATACCCTCACATGTGCTGGATTTATTGCTCTAGCTGTTACTCTCCATATTTATTAATTTCTGCTTTGGATACATCTGGCTTTAAGAAGTAATGCTGGATATTAAGGAAGAAATTTCAGTTGACTACATGCGTCAGAAATGAAAACCAGATGTTTCTCAGTGTCCTTGCTGTCCTCCTTATCTTCAGTGATATCAGATAGTCGGGTATAATTTAATCTCAGTGTTTTCAATCATTGATTTTAGTAAATTCAATATTTTCTCCCTAGTCTGGTTCCTCTTGGACCCTCAGTTTGTTTCAAGGGTTGGTGAATGGCTGTGGTATGCTGATGTGTTCCCTTCTGAGTATTCAGCTTCATTTTTAATTAGCAGACAAACCCACTGATCCTAATTTAAGCTACTCAAAAATTTCTTTTATGATTGCTAATACGTTTGGCAAAATCTTGGCCTAAACACCACTTACTAGAAGTCCACTTCCAAGACAGAGTACCACAGCACTATATATTTTCTGTCTACTCTGACATCATCTTGCCAAGAGTAAGCAACTCAATGTTCTTTGGATGTTTTTCACAGCTCAGAGTCATTAAATCAGGTGTACAACATTGATGCCTAGAAAGGCTGATCTGAAACACAGACCAGACGGGGGTATTTATTAAAATAAATAGGTATTTATTAAAAGGCCTTAAAAGGATACACCCAGGGCAGCACAAGAGCCTGACCAGGGCTACACCCAGGCTGAATCCAACTTGTGACTGAATCCCAGTCACAAGTTTTTACACTTTTATAACTTTTGGTTTATGTACATATTGGGTTCAATTATCCAATTACAGCTCCAGATCATGAAGTTTCAACATCTTGGCTTGCCACCTTCTCTTTGCTGTTATTCATGCTTTTTGGGTGATGGTTGTCCTTGATTCTCAAGCTGGGAAGGGATTGTTTTGTCTAACTGCTCTGTGGAGAGAACTTACTAGCACCTGATATGAAGTTTCAGGGTTACATACCAGGCAGCAGAGAATCTGAAAAATATAAAAACTAAAACCCAAGGCATCAATGTGATGGAGGGTTAATTGTTGCTAACTTTCTGAATTAAGACTGTGAAATGCAGTTAATTCCTGCAGCTTTGAATCAAGGTTATGGAGAGATGCGTAAAATCAGATTAATGTGAATTGTGCGGATCCAGCTTGCCCTTTTTTAATAACTTTTTTTCTACTTACAATGTCTTTGCTTTTCTCTTTTGAGACGTGGTGAATGCATCCTGTAAATAGATTGTTTGTCTCACAGGCATGAGTCTCAGTGTATGCACAGACAGGCATAATGCAACAGAACTTCCACTGGCAGGAGCTGAGATCACTTACACTACACTCCACTTTATGTAGCTCAAAAATGGTGCCTCAAATTTTTGAACTGAAACATGATAAAGGTTTTAGTATGAAAAATTATTACTAATGATGGGAGGGTAAGTTCCTTACCCTTTTAGACCTCCAATTGTTTTGAACTCTTTTAATTATTTAAAATTGAAGCATGGCATACTTAATACTTCCTTAGGAAGGATAGGTGAGGACAGAATATCCCTTTCTTGATTGGCTATCTAGAAAAGCAGCTGATAATTGCAAAATGTTCCTGATACTCATGTTTGCGGTTGTTTTGAAAAGATAAAAAGAACTAGACCTGTTACTGAGTCCAGTTTCTTCTGACCTGTAATAATTTTTTTAATACTATATTTAAACTTTTTATTACATTACCTTAGATTGCTTTCTCATATTCTTACAGCTGAGGCATGTATTCCCCTCTTTTGCTTAGGGTATTGAATGCAGCTGTTATCCTTTCTGTGGTTTTAAGCTAACATTTCAAATGAGCTACTGAATGCAATAGTATCAACAAACTTGGGAGTCATCTTCCTTGAACGTGTTATCTCCAGAAAAAACTTTCAGGTCATCCCAACATTGTCCAGTTTTGCTCTGCAGCGTCTATAGGAAAAGAAGAATCAGACACAGGGCAGGGAGAGTTTCTTCTGCTTACAGAGCTGTGTAAAGGTAAGCTTCATTTCTTTTCCCAGCAGTGCATGTTGCTGCTGGCAGCTGTTTTGCACAGGTTGCTTGTTAACTTAAAAGCTTGGAATGACTGTAGAAGATAGCATGGTTCAGTGGAGCTAGAGTTCAAACTTCTATAGGATAAAGGTCATCTTTTTTTTAGACTACAGTTTCACTTTGTCTTAAATATGAGGTAATCATTAAGTTTTTTGTGTCTGAGACTACTCAGAGAAAGGAAGACTCGGAGTAGTTCCTTAGAGCACTCTTTCTTTTGTCACTGTAGTCAGTGTGGAGACTTGCCATTTTCAGAAAATCTATTTAATACAGCTCAAGACTGTAAATCTTTCTTGACAAGGGTCTATTTGTGCCAAGCTTTCAGAATTTGGAGTGTTCTCTGTGTGCTTATGTGAATTTCTCTCACTTTCTGCAGGACAGCTGGTGGAATTCTTAAAGAAAGTAGAATCCAAAGGACCTATCTCCTGTGACACAGTTTTGAAGATCTTCTATCAGACCTGCAGAGCAGTACAGCATATGCATAAGCAGAAGCCTCCTATTATTCATAGAGACTTAAAGGTATTTTACAATATTTAAGTAAAGCCTGAACTTCTGAACAGAAAAGGAGACTGTTGGGCTGGATCAGTGTTAAAAACAATTCTTGAGCATTGTCCTTAGATCTATTGCCTTGCCATAACTGCTAAATGTTAGTGAAGGTCATCACTGAAATACACACATCTCTTCAAACAATATCTTTCCCTTGTGCTTGCAGTTAGGAACTGCTTGTACTCTATCTTAAACAAGCTGGCAGAAAAGTAGTGTATTGTGTTTTGCTGATTGAGTTAGCCTGAGTGTTTTGTTTTTGATAAAATAGCCAGTTACAACTAGTGAACTGCAGTTCTGGGTTAAGTAGGTGTCTTAATAGAAGAGATAAAGCTTTGAAGGAGAAGAATGTTGAATTATCTGTGAAATTTGGTAGGTATAATTCATGTTAGATTTTGTTTCTTAGGGTTTTTTTTCTGTTTGTTTGTTTGCTTTATGAGCCTTTACCTGGAATATGTAGGGTTATGCTTTAGGAGCTTTGGAGATTTGAAAGGACTTACTGGAGTTTGAATTTTGTATTTTGAAGACAGGAGTTCACCTTTACCTGTTCAAGATACCTTATATGAAGAAGCCCTCATCATCAGTGGGATTCTGCTGTACTGTGAATACATTTGAATTTTCATTAACATTAAAAAATAAGACAGAGGAGATACTTACTGTTGGAATAGTGTCTAAATTTCACGTGTCTATATCCAGCCTGATGTGATTTCATATGAATATAAAAATAGGAAAATTTGTTCCTCCTTGAGCAAGCATGTACTCAATTACATTGGAGAAAGGAAAATAAGATCACTCTGCTAGAAGTAAATGTGTTTTTCAACACTCTTGATGAAAGCTTTGATGTTAGCTATTAGTAGAGCCCATAAATATAAACCTGGCTTTGGTGATGGAGCAGTCCTTTT
>VXBQ01015417.1:0-37832 GCA_013400175.1 Phainopepla nitens
TGCTCACGCTGTTGTGGTCAGACATCTTTTATTACTACGAAAAGAAAACTGAGTTTACCATTTATTTTTTAATACAATTAAAGGAGGAACCCCAGGAAACCACCTTATATACAAAACACTCATGGTAAACAGAGCAACTTGCTACAATGACACAGATATGAAGCTGAGAAGGTCTCACAGAAACCATTTGTGTGCAATTCACTGAATACAGCATAATGCAATATAAGACTTGTGATCCAGAGTATTACTGCTTAATGAAAAATGAACCAAATGACCTGCCCATCAAGTGTATAAAAATAACCTGATGCTAGACATATTTGTCAGCGAAACTTTTGGTTTCCTTTAGAAGGATTTACTGAAAGTGTTACAGGAGTCTGTGGTGATATAGGAAGGTTTGGCACAGTGCAAAAGACAAACCCTTCTCCTGGAGGCTGCACAGTCACTGGTCCGGAGCAGAAGTAGAGAGAGCATGGGACAGTGAGAGGGAAAACATGCTGGTACAGCTGGCAGAGCTGTGGTGTGGCTGGCAAGGTGCAAATTGCAGTGTGGTCATGGGGAAGAACAGTGCTGGAAATCAGCAAAGTTGGAAGTGAATGCCAAGAGAGGGTGGTCAGCCTGCGAGCAGCTGGTAGTTTGTGCTGGAGCAAGCATAGGCTGAAAGAACAGGAAACCTGAAAAGGGTGAGACGCATGACTCTTGCACCAAGTCCTGCAATAGGATCAGGCTGCCCTGTGGAAACACCCTGATTTCTGTCACTTGTGTTCTGTTTGCAGGCAGAACACACAAATGCAATTGTTTCCTTATCCCTCAGCTTACCTCCTTTTCTCTGTCAAAAGCTCCTCTGGAAGAATGTTCTGAAGTTCCCATTGCACTTGGTACAATGGGAAAGCAGTAAAAAGGTGATGGCACAGTGTGACTCTGCAGGAGTAGAAAGGGAGCATGGTCTTATTTTTTACTTAATCTCAGAGCTCAGTATCCTACAAACCACTTTTAATCCTCCTATTTTCTCCAGCAGTTTCTCAATATGTATCAACTAGAAAAAAAGTGAAATGGATGGACTATGTCTTTGCTGTGTCCTAGGAAGATAAGCAGCTCAAGTGACAACACATCCCACATTGAGGACGGTATTGTGCTTTCAGACTTTGGTTTGCCCTGATAACGTGGATAGAACAATGAGGGAATGGGCACA
Organism: Phainopepla nitens; assembly: GCA_013400175.1. NCBI lineage: Eukaryota > Metazoa > Chordata > Aves > Passeriformes > Bombycillidae > Phainopepla > Phainopepla nitens. The sequence goes on from VXBQ01015417.1 coordinate 1,190, forward strand.
GTTTGCAGAGCAAAAGGGAAAAACATTCCAGTCAAACTCAGGGCAGGGTTGAGTCAGGTTAGTAGGCAGAGTTGCTTAGGAAGCTTATTGGGGGTTGGGGCATTTTCCTCCTTTCCCCTCAAAATGAGAAACCATTTTTTCCTACACAGTAGGCAAGAATGTCACTCGGATCAGATGAGTCCTGTCCAAATTTGCATCCTGTAGGAATTCCTTCTAGTCCTGGCAGGGTAGAGAGGACACTGGCAGAAAGCTGCAGAAAGCAGCAACGTTCAGTGCAAAGTAAATATCCTCATGTTGCTGTGAGGAACTCCCAAAAATCTGCAGGGCTGTCACTAACAAGTATCCCATGGCAGCTGTACACACAGAAGCAGACCCATGTTTGCGAAGCAAGGCCCCAAGTTACATTTGATTACAGTAGATACACACGAGATCACCGCTGGCTGTCACACAAGTTCCAGTGTGGCTTTACAGGTGCGGGTGGGAAGGAATGCACAGGAAAGCTTGGCCTTGTGTGTGCACAGGTTCTGTGCCCTCACACAGCAGCTGAATGGAGGAGCAGTACCTCAGCTTGGGTTGGCAAGGCTGCCCTTTCAGGAGAGGAACGTTATGAGAACTTGTGCCACTGCAGTAGATAAGCAATATTAATTAGCTCTTAGGAGCGCTGTCCGTGTGTATAACTCCCTAAAAAGTCTTGTAGCGGTGCAAATAAGCATGAGGCACATAGACTCACTTCCAAGGTGTCTTTTCTTCATGAAAAATGTGTCCACTATTGCATCTTTAGGGAAGAAGGGACATGTATCTGTAATGGTCGAGTCCAAATCCAAAGTCCTCCTGCAGGAAGAACGGATACTGGTGTGAGGCTGAATATGAAAGAAGTTTTAGCTGCTCCCACTCGCAACATGGAGGCACAAACTGACGACGTTGCAAGTCAGGATTTGGGGTCTCCCAAAGGGCAGCTCCGTGTTACTGAAGGGGTGGGTGGGCTCCCAGCTAGGGCTCTGCGGGCCCCTGGTTCTCACAGAGGCAGCATTAAGCCTGAAGTCTTGACCCGGCGTGCCACCGATGACATCCTTCATCCTTCTGCCGTGCTGCGGGAACACGGAGGGTGCCCTCAGCCGGAATCCCAGCGACCTCACGTAAAGAGGCCGCCGCACAGCTTCTGTGGCGCGGGCGGGGGTTTGCATTCCTTCACAGGCGCTTGTGTTGTCAGCCGCGGTGAGCAGTTTTCTCCTGCTGCCACCTCCCTGCAGAGAGCCAGAGGGTCCATGGAGCAAGCATCGATGTACACCCAGCAGTGGAGTCTGCAGTGCGGGATGCACAGCGTCAAGAACCTGAGGGACACGAGGAAAATATTTCACTGATTTTTTTTTGGTTTTTGCACCTTAAATGTAGCCCAGTAATGCTGCAGAGCCGACAAACTGGTATCACCTGCGAGAGCCCTCCACAAGAGGGCTCCTGGTCCCTAAACTCGGAGCTGCTCTGAGCGGCCGCGCCGAGAGCGGCAGCCTGGCCCGGCGCTTCCCGCAAAAACCTCGGGAACGGAGAGAGGATGGCTAATGAACGTGCTTCCCTATTTCAGCAACACTAGGACATGGCTCAGCGCATCACGAGACGGCAGTCAGCCACTAAGGAAGCACAGCTTCCATCCCAGTCCACAGACAGCAGCTGTCCCAGGCACTGGAGTCGGGAAGCACCAGCCACCTGTGGGAAAATCTTGGCAAACTTTTATAACAAAAGAGAATGGGTTTATTCTGTAGGTGAACTCCTGCCACTCCCATCACAAAACTCCCCCAAATTCATGCTAAGCAAGGCTCTAGTATCTGTTCCAGACAGGGCCTTCCCCAGAGGAAAGCATGAGTGGGTGCTCAGGTTTGGAAATGAGACAAGTGGCCCGAATGAGAGTTTCCTCTCCTGTCCATCTCAAAACTATTAAACTTTTAGATTCTGAAGTGCACAGTTTGACGAAGTCGTGACTTGCAGGACCCCACAGCTCTTGCTCTACGGCATTACCCTGGCAATTTCGCTGTCGTTACCCTGGCAATTCCGCATACTGCGGTGAGAGCAGTCACCTGGATAGTGATGTGAATAAGAACAGTTAGCTGCTAATCTTTCCGTAAGTCTCTTCACTTAAGTGTCTTTTTGGAGGACACAGTCCTGAAAACTGCTGAGCCTTCAAGCCAAAGCAAATACAATCCTTTGTAATCACAAAACCTTGGCAAACCAGATATCCCCCACCCCATTATCAAAAATAACTCCTTTTAAAATATGAGTGTTTTCTGGGCAAGTTTTCGGGAGGCTACTTTTCCTTCTCCACTACTGCAGGTGCTGAAGCAAATGGACATAGCTCAGAAGCGGACTGGCATGTCTGATCATACTGGGAAAGCTGGAGTTGTTCTTTTGTTTTCCCCCTCCCTTACCACCATTTGGTTAATCCTTAATTTCTATCATCAGTGATGTTCCCATGTTGAGGCATCAGATCAGGCACATGGCTCACAGGAAATCAGCCAGAACCTCTAGAAGGTGAAGCCACATGTGGCACCTGAGTTAGGGGTGAGTACCTCACAAATGAGCCCAACAGGACAGGCACTAAAAAACTGCCCAGTGTTTAGTTGGGAAGCCCATAAAATAAGCACAGGTGCAATGGCAGGGGATGTCACTGCAGATCCCGACAGCTCGGTGACACGTGGTGTTTTGAGCTAACATTGCACAAGCAATTAATAGTACTTGAGAGACTGTTTTGCCAAGAGAAGAGTGAGGAAAACTACCTGCAGGTGTGATCTGGTCATACGGATGATGTTTCAGCTGTCCCTTTAGAGCTCCTGAGTGCCTTTGTATATTCTTTCACACCCTCTTCCACCGAATCCTGGCGCTTACAACAGTGAGAACAAACTGAAAAAAGAAGATCCCTTGTTAGTACAGGAATATGGTCATAGTGTGATCTGATAGAAAGCTCTGTTACAAATAAATATTATCTATATAGCGTCATATGGATAAAACTGTTCTTGTCTGCACAGGGCTAGAATCTCAGCCTGGCACAAAAACAGGTTGCTACATGCTGAGGTAAGGTCAGAAGGGAAATAATGATGGAAGTGACAGGTCACTAATTGCAGTTTACCTATCGAGTGAAAGAATGCCGATGTTAAAACAAACTCTTTCAGTGCTTTAAGAGGATCTCAGATTAAGCAGACCCCCTTAATATCTCACCATCTATGACTGAATTTTAGTAGTTCAAGTTGAATCTTGTGCAATTTTGCTCCCACAAATTATGCAACGTGAATCCTAAGCTATTCTTTAGGTGACCTCTAATCTTGGTGCTTTGTGTTTTCATTCTTAAATTACTGCAAAATAGGCTGTGAGATCCTCAGAGTAGGTGGTTGTGAACCTCAACAAAGCACCTGATTGTTTTGGCCACCACAACAATCACGCATCTGAGAACTCTTACTTCCGTTTTGTTTTGCTCTGCCTTTCTATTCTCTCCCACACTTCAGCTCTTTGAAGAATGGCTTTTCGAGCTCAGAAACCACTCTTAGCAACTCCTGACTCAGCTTTTCATAGCCCAGAACAACAGAGGTACTCTCAGACCTATTCTGAGCCCCCACAAGAGCTCTTGAATGGTGATCTGCAGCAGCACCCACAGGAAGCACTCTTAGGGCAGATATTTCCCTTCCAGACAGGTGGCCATGCACAGCAGCACTGAAATGGGACAGCCACACAAACTGGAAAGCTGCTTGGAAGCTCTGGCTTCAGTTTCTTACCCTTCTTACATTTTTTTTTACAGTTTCTTCCATGCCTGGTCTGGAAAGTGGCTGAACCAAATAGCACCACCTAACTCGGCAAATCTACTCCCTGTGCATATTATGGAAGTGGGACTAAAAGGGAAATTCCAGTTAATGCAGCCATGTGCCATGCTGTTTGCAGGTGATTGCATTCTACCACATGGGTATGCTTTTTACATCTGCTTTAAAAGCAACTCCATTCCTATATAAAAGGTTATTTCAGAGTGCTCCAAGATCTTGCTAATTTAATGGTAAGGAACCTCTTAATTTCTAGCCTATATTTGTTAAGAGCCAAATCTTCCTATTCCAGTTCATTTTCTCCTATAATTAGAAATTCATTATACATTCAACTAACAGCACAGGCTGTGATCAACTGTGATTTTCTTGGTTTCAGCCTGCTTGTTGCTTTCCTGTTGACATAGCCCCAGGGAACAGCAGGGGAGAAGAACAGGCACTGGTGTTATAAGGGCACTGGGGTGGAAAATGAGGAGGTGCACAGGTGTGACCAAGAGTCACTACCTTCCAGAAGCTTCCTTTCTTTGTGATAAAACACTAAAAGGAAATTAGCCCAGCTTGACTCAATGGTCACAATGGTTTTTGAAGGGATGTGGCTGACAAGGAGGGGAAAAGAGAAATAGTGAGACCTCCACACATCTGACTTAGGAGTGAACTTGTCTGAAATGGAAGTAGAGGTATAAGAAGACACAAGCATGACAAACATACAGACGTCTGTAAGTGGACTGAATCCTTGCTGCCCAGAAAATGACCTTTTCCAATGGGGAATACCATGGCCAGAAGGTGTAAGTGGCCTGAGCGTAGAGCCCTCAGTGTGGGATTCTTGTCCCCAGATGTGGCTTCCCCAGTGACCTGACAGAACTCAGCCGGGTATTATTTATCCTCATGTGTTGCAAGGCCTGCTGTCATTCTCCAGGACTGCTCTGCAAAGCTGCTCACAGGATGTGGACAAGGCACCTACTGCTGTTGACTTTCAATCCTACCTGCCTTTATAAATCTATTAAATGCCTGCCCGCATCTTCAGGGACTTTCTGGCAAGGTCAGCCTAGTCAGGATTAGGAGCAACAGCTAACAGATAAGATTTTTTTGAAGAGAAAAAAGTAAATTACTCAGCTGTCCACTAACCCTGAGATATTTGAAGTCCCCTTTGCGATTGAAATACTCTTGGAGACTTGTCTGGAGTTACTGGAGACTTCATAAGATGGACCAGACACTTTACTTGTGCCATTTTTGGCTGTGCAAAGGATACAAATCTAACTCTCCTGGTCGGTGTTCTCATAAAAGTAGGACATTGATATGCTGAAGTCTTTTCTGTGGCCCTAACACTAGGTATTTTTGTTATTTTGGCTCAGTGACTTTCTGAGGGATTAAGTAGGGTGTGGAGAGAGATCCAGTTTTGAAACTCTCAGTGCTCAGCTGTATCTATCATGATCACCAAGATTCTTGGCATTTTAAAGCATCTTAATACATAAAAATGAACCTTTGTGAACCTCTTCATTATGCCTGATTTTGGAAATATTTTGATCTGCTATGAAAACTTCCTGTCACCTCTTCACTCTCAAACCCAAACTCAAGTGTTGCCTGCACACAAAATATAGGAAAATCATGAGCTAGACTTAGATTTTGTGACAGTGCATTCTGAAGGAAAAAAAAAAAAAGGAAATGAGAAAAATGAGAAGAGGGTACAGAAATACCTAGTGTGACAGTAAAGTTTCTATGAATTTGTATCCTACATAGAAACTCCATCAACACCTTCTTGAAAAAGAAGCTGCACTTACCATGCCTTGGGAGGTATCTTGCTGCCAGGGTGATAGCCAGAATGAAGGTGATAACGATGATAATTGATGCAGTAATGACATTATAAGGTGGAGGCACAGGAGGAACAATGCAGTCGTTTGTTTTTTCTGAGACAGGAGAAATAAAACATAAATAAAAGGCCCAACAGGATATTGGCATTTTCATGTAAGAGCAGGTACGTGAATTTCAGAAGTTCTGACCAAATTCTAACTCAGCTATTCAGCCTGAAAATGGACTTACTCAATAAACAAGCAAACAAAGCTAGCACCTAGATTTCTTCCATTCACTCACATTTGCTATGGGCTGAAATTTTTAAGTCATCCACAGAATGTAAAAAGCTGGGTCTTTTTCCAGAGCAGGACAGAGACAGGAAATATTTAAAGACACATAAGCTGTTTCAGGGAAATGAGCTAGGCTTGGTGGAAAAGTCTGAGTTCACAGCTAGAAAATTTCTGTTCTCAAAGGTACTCTGCAGTTTTCCTTACTGTTTTAATCAGATTTATGCCTAATTGTTTTCCCTTTGGATTCACAGATGAAGGAGAATGATGCATTTAACAGCCTAGAAGAATAGACTTCTTTTCTGCATGGCAGGAACAGTGTTGTGGCAGAGCTCATTTTCAGTGGATCTGGAGCCTTTGGCTTTTCACCATTGGAGATGGTGGAAAATCCCATTCTACCACTGGGATTTTAGAGTACATACTGGGCCATTCTTATACAGGAGAGGACTTGCTGCATGTCCATAAGTCTGCAGACCTATGTGCACAGACCTTCAGCTCCTCCATCATCTGCATCTGGCACAAGTAAGCATCATTCCACTCATAAGACATTATTTAGCCTGATCTGCTGTTCAGTCCTCCCCTCCCTCTATGGGGTGCCTTCTACATTTGTCAGAGGCTCTGTTCTGTCTGTAACTCAGTGTTCAGGAAAGGTTTGTTTGGAGACAATTTACAGCATACCAAAATGGGAGTGGTTCCACATCTTAAAAGTCAAAAAGTGGGGGATTTGTGGCTGCTGTGGCTCTGTCACAGCTGACTGCACCCTCCTCTGATTACTACTTTTTTTTTTTCCTCTCTTTTTCTATGTAGTGAGCTATTCATAACTTTATTCTCCCTTAATATCCCTAATAGGGACATTATGCTCTACATCCAGCAATAGTCAATATTCATAAAGCACTAGTTCCTGGCATTTGTTCTGAAGCTAAATGGCACTTCTCCCCACAAGCCCCTTGGATTTTAGTAAGACAGATGAATAAACTACCTTGATGAATAAGGTACAATTCCCTAGGAAAAATACTGCTTCTCCATCTTATCTCTACAGTGAAAACATCAGACCCAGAGACATTTCAGAACACTTTTTGATAAGAACATTAAAAAAAAAATCCTTTTGGTTTTACGAATTTTCTTGCAAATCTCCTTTCTACTGCAAAACATCTGGAATGTAGTGTGCTGCCTTCCCTCGTGCTGTTTCCACTAGTGCCTCAAGCTTTTCAAAGCACAGACTTATCTATTATGCCATCACTTCTAAACTCACTGATGGAATTATTTTCGTATGAGTTAACCCTGTGTTACATTTGTAAGGAGAATTTTGTCTAGATCTCAGCTGACAATTTCTTTTACTGAAGCAGGGACAAACATGCTTGTTAAATGAGGAAATTTTTTTAAAGTTCAGCCTGTGGCTTTTAAAGCACACAGGTTTCTCTGGTCCCTCCATTCAAATACCAGGTCTGTGTCACACAGCTGGCAGCAAGACCACGCTGGTACAGAGGGGCACAGGATGGTGGCAGCCCCAGCCTGTGGGAGCCACCAAGTGTGACATTACCAAATCACAACAGGATCCAGTTCAGCTCTCAGCCCAGCTGCAGTAGAGCAGCAGGAAGACAGAGTTGCCTCTGCTTGTCAGTCACTGTTGTGACTCTCCCTTCCCATCCCAGCTATCTTCCAACCTTTAAAATATTTTGGTGCGTAGTTCACAGGTGGGATCACTGAACGAACACTTGCACAAAATCTACTGCATTCTCAGAGAGGCAACTCAGCAGACTCAACAAAATGGTTTTGTTACAAAAAACATTAATAAAACATACTCAGAAGCAAACTGGTGGACTTGGCAAAGCCACTGTATTCAACGGAGCAAGTGACGTTGACGTCTTTGGTCACGTTGAGCGCCAGTTTTCCAGTGACATTGTACGGGCTGAGGCTGGACTCAGACACCCAGCTGGCGTTCCACTCCACAGACATGTTGTTGAGAGCTCCAGAGATTTTGGGCTTGGGGAAACCTCCGTGAGAAGAACATGTTATCACCATCTCTGTCGACTCGCAAGAATCAGCAGACACTTCTGCCGTGATGTTGGGCTTGCTGAAGTCAGCTGAAGCAAGAGAGATTTGGTTACCTACATTCTGTCAGGCCACGGCGAGGCTTGCAGCCCCCAAAACCCACGGTCAGAGCAAGGACTCCCCCACAGGGCATTCACCATGGGAAGTTTTTTCTGCCCATGGTCTAGGATACCAAGCAACCAGTCGCTAGGGAAAGAAACTCGCTCAACACCGTGTGGCTGACCAGTGGCAAGCAAGGAGTTTTCCTTCCAGGCCCACTGTCTGTTGAGCAATATGACACTGCCATCCAGCCTGGAAAATCCCTTTAAACATCCCAGCCTGATTCCAGCATTTCCCTTCGCTGATCCCCTCAATAACTTGATCTCACTTCACCAAAGGGCGCAGAAGTCTACCATAATTATTACAGCTGGCCTGTTAAGACAGCAAGGGGATTTCTGGCCGGAAAGAAACTGGAGTATTTTTGACCGGAAAAGAGATCCGTAGTTTTACGTTTGTTTTACTCCTCAGTTAACTCTTCAACCCTCATTGTTAAAAAAAGAGTGCTGGCAGTACACTTCCCTTTTTTCATACCAGTTCCCAGAAAGATCACTAAATTTGTTTCCTTGCACATATGCCCTCAGAGCAGCAGGAAATGGCCAAACCTCAGGAGCTTGTCTTTTTTTTGTTGCCAAATCTCCTTCCAGATAAGGAATGCTCCTTCACTGACTTATCTGGAAGATTTATATAACTTCTGCTGTTAAAGGTATTCAAATGCATGTATATTTTTATATATGTCACCAGTATCTCTGTCTTTGGTTGAGATCAACTGCCACAAAAACTCCGGTGGAAATGGAAAATGTCAGTGGAACTTTTCATGGCCTCTGAGAGAAGATTCAGATTCATTTTGAACAAAGGAACTCGGTTTCTTTAATGTAAAAAGCCTCAAAGCTCCATGATGAATTCAGCCTTAGGCTGTGGAGCTGCAGTGCAGCCAGTTCCACAGGGGTTTGGATGCAGGGCTAGGATGCTGCCGTGGCCACCCTATTTCTCTTTCAGCTTGAATGCTTGCTGGGCACTAAGGCCTTGGTCTTGCTTTGCCCCAAAGACAGCAGGGGCTGCCTCAAGCACCTGGTGGTACCTGGAGAGGGCCCCAGGAGGGATCCTTTCACAAGAGGAAGGCATCAAGGGGAGGAGGTTGGGTTGGTGGTGGGAAAAAAATTTCTGTGCCTGGGATAGCTTTAGAAAGGTGAGAAGGGAGGCTGCTGGAATGGAAGCAGTTAACACATCTTCCAGCACTCTTTCAGGCTTCCTGATGAAAGGCTATTTGCTACAGTATGAATAAACTTGGAAGAACATTCTTCACCAGAAGCTGTCCCTGGAGAGCCTCAGGTGTCAGGAGGCAATGCACATACCTGTCACAAAGAGGATGACAGACTCGTCACACACAACGATGGAGTTGCGCTGAACTACACACTGGTAAGAGCCATTGTCCAGGATTTCCATGGGGGAAATCCACAGTGTGAGGTTCCTGGGGTCCATCTCTGTCCGGTTTCGGTACCGCTCGTGCTTGGAGATCATATTCCCCTCGGAGTAGGCCAGCACCACGTCCGTAATGTTCTTCTGCCAGTAGACCCGGTACTTGTGTAGGCTTTCTGAGCTGGGAATTTCATGACAACAAGGCAGGCTGACTTTTTCCCCCACTTTGCTTTTGACTACTTTCTTCTCCAGTGTTTGGCCTGCAGGTGAGGGGCAGACAAAAGTCAGTGAGTCAGTGGTACAGCCTCGTGCCAGGACCTGTTGCCTAAAGCTCACCCCTTTTGGCTCTGACTGCTCACATCCCTCATCACCCACCGAGCTGTTTTACAGCTTCAGCTCTGCACTGAGGGGAGCCAATCCTTGGGCATTGCCTTGGACATCATGCTCCACTCCTGCTCAGGATCATGACCCAGCAGGCACACAAGGATTGCTGCATGGATTGCTGAAGGCAAAGGCAGGAGAGCTGCTTGCCTGAACAGAAATTTTTCTGGGCCCTTTAAAAACAGGGGTAGAAACACACATGCACAAACTGCTATCTCCTCTGCTGTCTCTTTTCAGAGCCTGGTGTTTGGAAAATCTGTGTCACTCTCCACTGGGTTCTCTGCAAGCCTAACTGGGCCACAGTGGACTATTTGTTCAGAGGGGCTGGGGGATTTTTGGTAGTTATTTTTTTGTAAAATAAAAAAAAAAAAAACCCAAAACTTTCAAGATCCTAGGAACTAGAATCAACCCTGCTATGATACACAAATGTTGCAGCCACAGTGTTATCAGCCTTCTAGCATTAGCAAATGAACAATTTTGCCTAGTCTAGTCAGAACAAATTTATCTTTGTGAAAGCTCATGGGATGACTTAGAACCAGCATAGATGTTCCCCAACTCCCAGCCAGTGACTCTGCCACACCTGGACTAGAGCCATGTGCTGACGACAATAAGCTGAGACCCTTGCAGAGTGAAATTAGGTACAACTTTGACTGTGTGAGCAGTAATTCCCCTACTAAGCACCCTGCTGCCATGATCCGCCTTGCTTTCCCACTCCTTCCTCTTTCCAGGGGCTAAAGGTTCACAGGGCCTGGCATCCGAGGGAGCAGCCTAGCAAGGAGTTCCTGCTGCTGCTGAAAAGTGACCCAGCATGGACACACAACCCTGTGCTGCACCACAGGGCAGGTGGCTGGGCTTTCACCTGAGTTAGTGCAAGCCTGGGGATGATGTGCACCCGGCTTTGTTAGTCTAGAAGATCAGGTTGTTCTCTGTTTCTCCATCCTGCTTGCCTCAGCCTCGCTGCCTTAGCACTCATCTCCAATGGTGCGATATCAGTCTGATACACTCCACTGACCGAGAGCAGAAAAACAAGGAAGTAGCTGTCTTCAGGACAGACTCAGACTCCCTCTTCTTTCCCTGCAGAACACATCTTAGTAAACATACCTGAGAGAGGAAGCAACAAAGTCCTGACAGGCAGTTGTCACTGATGGGGACAACACAGCATCACCCGTCAGTGGAGGGGAGAGCCCACATGCAAAGCCTTGGCCTGAAGTGTGAGCTGAGCAATGCACAAAGCTGAGCCTCAGAACTGCCACTCCCCACCCCCCCCAACAAAGTCTGGCTGATGCTGGCTCGCTCTTGATAGTCCCAGCCTAACTGCAGCCACAGTGTCCAGAGGCAGAGTGCAGCACTCAGGCTGTGACTGGGAAGCGCAGCATTCACATTCAGCCGGCGTCCAAGGCAGCCACAAGCTGGTTGTCTGCCAGGTCTCATTTGCTTAGCAGTGACTCCCAGACCCTGGGGTGACTCACAGATGCTGGGGTCACTGTCACAGCAAGACCCTTGTGGCACAGCCTGGTGACTTGCTCACAATCCTGCCAGTGCTGGAGGGAGACAAGCGGATGCTCAGCCAGTGCCCCGCCACCGCTGGATCTTGGGGCTGCTCGCTGGAGCAAATCCCAGACACAAAGCCTGGGACAGAACATTTCACAGACATGTAGATGTGGCACTTCAGGACATGGTTTGTTGGTGGACTTGGCAGGGCTGAGTTAAAGGTTGGGCTCAAAGATCTTAAAGGTCTTTTCCAGCCTAAATGATTCTGTGATTCTGAGAAATAAATTTCACTCCCCTCCCCTGCCACACACCTACCCCTGTCCCACCTGCATACTTGACATTAAATCTGTAGAAAACACCAAAAAATACTGTGGGGGTCCTGGCAACACTATGGAATGTTTTAATATTGGTTAAATAAAATAGAATATGTAATTAAATGAGCAACTTCTTATTTAACTGGTTTCCCCCCACTCAGCCACTCCACTGGTCTTCCAAAGGGAAAGTTTCAATATTACCCCCCCACTTCCTGTACTTCCCCTTCTAATGCATTGCAGATCCTGAGCAACCAAGCTGGGGCAGCCCAGAAGCTGCTCAGCACACTGACCTCTGTCAGCCATCAGCTGGTAGTAAAATGAGAGAAAAACTAATTCTTCCACACAGGAGAAAAACTGCCTTGTCTTGCCAACCTTTGCAACCTGAAATTCAGGATTTCTTGACATCAGCATTTAAATTGCTACTGCTAGGCCTACCCTGCAGGAAGAGTTCTTGCCCTTTCAGGAATGCCCTTTCACGAATGCACATATATTTTTGGCATTCACAATATCCCCTGGTAATGACTTGTGCAGTTTGATTACATGCTGTGTGAGAAATCATTTCCTTCTGTTCACTTTAAAAGCAGCCCACTTCAGGTTGTGATTCTTGAAGTTCCTTCTCCTGCACCTCTGTGTATGTTTGTGTGTACGTGTGTTTTTATCTTTGACTACATCTTTGCTTGTTCTCACAGTGCAGATCCTATTATTTTTGGAGAGACTCAAAAGAGCGGCCAGTCAATCATCCAGTCAAACTCTGAGATTGATAAAGATCATTTTCTTTTTTCTTTTGCAGCAATAGGGGAAGAGTAGGCGTACAGTAAATGTCAGGGTGACATCACATCATGAGTTGCATGAGGTTCTCCCTACCTTGCCCCTCAGAGTCTCCTTTGCAACCAAAAGGAGAACAAAAACCTTCTTGGGAGTACATGTGCAGGGGCTGGAAACTCCTGCTCATGTCATGTCTACCCTTAAAAGGCTCTGCACCCTTGAAACTGCAACCTGAATGCTGCAAGCCTGAAGGAACCAAAGTCCATGAAGAGTCATTCAGCCCTACAAAAGTCCCCTTTCACTTTAGAGGTGAACTGCAAAGCAAAAATGAAAATCCAGTTCTGTGCTGTTTCTGTGCTGAATGCTCTCTGCAGCCATGCTGCAGGGAAGGTATTCACCACGGAAATAATTTTTAATGACTTTTCTAGAAAAAGATGCCTCCTCTTCCCCCCCTTCCTGAAGCCCACCCACTCTCTTGCTGTGCACACACATCACTCCATCATTGGAAGCCCGTGGCATGTGGCAATGCTGAACTGATGGAAGGGCTGACTTTCTCTTCCCTGGGCAGAAAAGCTTGATTCATTCAAACTATGCCCGTGCTGCAGATGCCCCATATGGCAGGGCTAACTGGAACAGAAAGGAGTACAGAGGAGAATTGTTCCTTCTTGTTTGCTCTGAGATTTAGGAGAGCTGTTGAGCCCGTATCCCTATTTCCTGCACTCTTTGCTCAAGCTTTGACTCAAAAATTCCCCAGCCACAGAGAGCTTTGTTATCCTGACCACACATGCAGTCAGACAGCACATGAGAGCAGATTTCCTCTGACACAGAAGTCTTGCAGAGAGATTTGACAGTAGCAGAGAGATTTGACAGTTAGCAATAATCTGGAAAAGCAGCCTCCAACTGTTGTAAACCTCCAGATAAGTCCTGGTGAACAGAAGCTCCAAAGCCTTTCTCTTTCCCCTGTGTTCCCCATTTCTCTGCCCTTCTGAGCCTTGCTTTGCTTTTTTTCCTTATGGTTCCCCATTTATCTTTGCAACAGCAGCTGGTATCTCGTAAATTAATGGCATCACTGACTGCCTAGGATCATGCACCTGGGATTCCCACTCTGCAGGTAATTCTGCAGCTCAGACCCCTCCTTTTCTGTGAAAAGCTCATTCTCCCCAAAATTGCATGATTTATCTTTTGAGGGCAATGCAGTATTTTACAGGGATTTCCAAGCAAAACAGACAAGGAGTCAAGAAATCAAGACATTTTGAAAAGCTGAATCTTTAAAAGACTAGACACTCCTCCTTGATGTTGTCTTTATCCCAGGTGATTTTACCAATGAGGAATGAGATTCTCCCCAGGCTCTCCATGGAGCCAAAAGCCAGCAAATGTCCTGTGCTACATGGGAGTATGTGAAAGGCTTTGTGTTAAAATCAGTGACTCCTGTGAACACACTGAAGACAGAAAGAACCTGCTAGAAGCCCAGATAACCTCTATGTGGAGACACTAGTTCAGAAGTGCATACAAACGCTGCCTTCCTCTGTGTTTCATTGTAAAGACCCTGTGCACTAAGACAAGATGAAACAGAGAAAAGTGGGTGCTATAAGGCCCTGCTGGCTGTCTTCTTTATGGAGTCTGTGAGTGCACATTAACCCAGGCATGAGTGCCTAACAAGCCTCTGAGGCTCCTTCGCAGACTCCACTCCAGCAAGTTCAGGAATTCAAAGAGAGTGCTTGGCAGAAATGAACAGGAGCAGTGTCCCTTTCCCCTTGCTCAACCCCAAGCCCAACCTCTCATCACAAACCACGGGCCTGCTGCTGCTCTGGGCTGCTCTGAGGAAGCACAGCAGCTACAAATCCAGATGCTCTGCTCAGGTCTGTACCCTGTACCCGCTCACACTGCTCAAGGGTGCCTGCAGCAGTTAAGTGACAGGATTAATCCTACTGCATGATAATGGCATGGCAGGTCTGAGGTAGGGAAATGGCCTGAACAGGTTTTTCTGAAAGTTCATCCTTGCTTGCTTCTGTGCTGTAACCTCAGGGTACCCCATACACGGTTTTATGCACTTCCCATCCTTATCCTGCCACATTCCTCCTAAACAAAAGAGTAACCCTGGCCTAGCTCTATACTGTTGATTTGGCAATTACTAGAACATTCCAAGGGTATTTTGGTGTCCCACTCCTTCAGCAGCCTTCATTCCACTGTAATGCCGTTTTATTTTGTGCGTGTTTGCACATCTTCCCTTTAGTGAAGAAATCCCTGAAGCCATGAAGTGGCTGTGAAAACCAGAGGGCGATCTGCAATTGGCATCGGAGAAGACAAAAGGGAATCTGAAATACTTTGTAGAGGGGCTCGCTGCAGCGCTGGGGCAGCTCCAGCCAGCTGCCACCTCTTGCTCCAGCTCAGGTTTCGGTACTTGTGGAGATAAAAATCTGCTTTCTGAGTCAGCCTGGGACAAGCCCGCTGCCCGGGTATGTCCAGTCGGCTGGACCCAGTTTGTTACATGAGTAAAATCGAGACTCTACACAAATCACCGGCAATTTTCTCATCTTGGCACCAGGCAGGAGGTCAGATCCAAGCAAAGAGCTGGATATGGAACCAGAATTACTTGGAGATGGGGACTGGATCATGTCAGATCTTTCCCCCTGCTGCAGAGTGCACCACAAGGGCGCTGCTCAGGGAGGAGAGACTAGAGACCTCTCTTTGTCCTCTGCAAACCAGCCGGGACACACGGCCATGGGGACAGAAGGATGTCTTTGACTTGGAGAAACGAGCAAAAGAAGAGTCTTTCTGAGCCTTCTCCCTGTCTCCATTCCCTGCCCATGGAATGTGACCCTGCTAGAATAAAAACAGGCAGGGAGGGCCCCTAATGTGGACATCCTCAGAAGATTTGCATATTTTAGTTCCTTTAGAGATCAAATTCCTGCATCTTGCTCAGCACTCTTTCAATTTCCCAGTTTGGGAGCAGAAACTAGATGTAGCAATTGTGTAACATGGGCTGGTGGGGGAGATTTTTCACAAAGACAGACAAAAATAAATTTGTTAATTTTTTCCCCTGCAGACTCCGTCTCTTGCTGACAGGACCACTTTGTACTTCCTCTATATTTATGTCCCAGCTGAAGATGTTCTCAGATAATTTTCCTAATTCCTCCAGTACCACTGCCATCCATGCTACTGTCCTCACAGCAGTTTCTGAAATTGAGGTCCTCCCACTGCTTAAGGCTGTTGCTTTCTTCACTGCTTACTAAATCTGTCTCACATGCTCCCCAAGCAGCCAGCCCTCTCTTGCAACTGATAGAAGGTGAAAGTACCCAGCAACTAGGAATATTAAGTATGAGACCTCTCATATAAGCCCACTTCAAAGTCGAAAAATTACAATTTTTTTGTTGTTCTTTTTTTTTCTACTAAAGTACTTGCCCACAGCCATAGCAACACTCACCAGTGCAGCTAACAATGCTGCATGCCTGCTAGCCATTATCTTATAGGAAAAACTGGTCTGTGCTCAGACACTGACTCACGGATGCTCTGCAGACAGCCCCGACGGTCACCCCGCAGCCGGAGGAGAGATTACACAGCCCGGGATGGGAGCGCGGCGGGGAGAATGCTAATGAACTGGAGGACACGCAGGAAAGCAGAGCGGCCCGGAGGGCTCTGCAAGCTGCAGAGGGAGGGGAAGGAGAGCCTTGGGCAGGTGCTGCCGGAGGCACCGCCCGCGAGCACTGAGGGCAGGGCGGGGCAGGGAAGGGGCTCTCTCGGCTTTAGGAGCCAGTGCCCGACAGCGAGCTCTGCTCTCTCTGAAGTGCTTCCCCCGGCACAGGGATCAAATCCTTGTCTGCAGGGCATTTAAAACGGCACCGGAGGGAACCTGCTAAGGCGACAGCGGCGGTGTGCAGAGAGACTTTCTTCAACTGTCTTTTCTAACAACTTTTTATGTGATGTGGTAGGAATTGGAGCTGGCCAAAAGTTGGATGTCCTTTGAGTGCAGGATAGGTAAAAATGCTGCCATCAGTCAGCACTTTCTTTTCAGTCAGGGAGTCCCCTGGGACCAATGATATTTTAAAAGCATAACAGTGAAAAAGCAGAAGCAAAGCCTGTGGCATTTCTGAGCTGGGAAAGATTTACACATTCTCAGATGAACTCCCAAGACTCCCAATGGTAATGCCCCTCCAAGAGGACAGAACAGCTACAATTAAACATAAAGTTAATCTATTTTAAAACAAAACTAACCTCTTTCTGCCAAGTGAACAGACTTCACTGCATCCAGCACACCTGTTCTTGCCACCCTATGGAAAATACCACATCCACACGTGCACAGCATTTATAATGGGAAACACATGTTTAAAAGGAAGGAGAAGCCTCCAGCCTGGAGAAGGTTCCAGGGAGACCTTAGAGCAGCCTTCCAGTGCTTAAAAGGAGCCTTAAAGAAGGCTGGAGAGGGACTTTTCACAAGGGTATGTAGCAATAGGACATGGGAGAACGGCCTTAGAGCTGAAGGAGGGAAGGTTTAGATCAGATATTAGGAAGAAATTATTCATTGTTGTCCAGATAACCTGTGGATACCCCAGCCCTGAAGGTGTTCAAGGGGCTTTTGGGTAGGACTCTGAGCCACGTGGTCTAGTGGAAGTGTCCATGGCAGGGAAGCTAGAACAAATTAAGCTTTAGGATCCCTTCCAACACAAACTCTATAATTCTGTGAGAATTTCTCTGAATGTGGTAATTGTCCCCCTAGCCTGGTATGATCTTGGGATGTAGCCAGACAACAACTCATACTGATCTCATGCCTTCCCCATGCAAGCAGAGAGGATCTGGCTCCCCTTTCCCTTCCAATCCCACATGTTCCCCCTTGTATGGCTCTTTGGAGTCTGGTTCAATACACCAGTCTTAAAAAAAAAAAAGGAAAAAGGAAACTCTGCTAAGCTGGAAGCTGAAGTAGATCATCCAGGGATCGGACATGTGCAAAGAAGAGGAGGTTCACATAGCCAGAGAGGAGCAGGATTGCATCTTTTGGTGGCAATGACCTGTTTGTACCCCTCAACTGTGACTCCTGCCTGCATCCATTCCCCTCCAGGGTGCACAGCATATGTGTAAAAGCAAACTGCCTCTGAAAAAAACCTAACTTACCACAAGAGAGGCAGAGGGATAAGGTCAGTCATTTATGTCAGATTAATTATCCCCATTAAACCGCACTTGGAACTCAGAATCAAGGCAGTGGTGAGCAGGAAAGGTGTGAGGGAGTAAGGGTGGCATCTTCTGCCAGTAATCTACCACAAGTAGTAAAAGCGTCCTCTCCAAGTTTTGCATGTTTAAATGCAGGAATGTCCAACATGCACATGGCAAAAAGGATACAAATGTCTCAGTGATCCAAGAAATGCAAAAAAACCTGTTGCAGCCAGAGCAACATGAGGTCACTGGAGCTATCTGGGTTCATTCCAATCTAACTGGAAAAAGGAAATGATGTGGGTGAAAGGAACATTTGACCCATAGCCTTACAAACTTGGCATTTAGGCATTTAACTGTATTCCAGCCTTAAAAATGTAGCTTGTCTACGTTTAATTTTCTGTGTGGTTTTTTTTCCTAAAGAATTCTTCCATTTAAGAAGTAAATAGAAGAGTTTACTTCACTCAACAGAAGAAGTAAAACAGTCTCTATAAGCAAAAAGCAGCAGGCTTTAGCTGGGTTTCTGTTTCTCCAGACAAGCTCTTACAGCAGGTTTCACTCCGGATAGACCGGCAGACAGAAAAAGGAGTTCCTTAGATCCGCTGCCCTTGTTTTTGAAAGACATTTCTTTTCCGCATGTCTGGAACAGGAGACAGAAACTCATCCGAAAAAAGAAATTAAAGCAACAGCTGAAGGCATGAAGAGGAATAAGTCAGAAACTCAATTTGCATCCAGTGGTCAAGTGGGCAAATCCGGTATGAAAATAAAATTTTCTGCCATCTTTGCCCTGAAATCTGCCCCAGCACAACCCATACCAGAGCTGGCACGGAAACTAGACAACAAGCACCTAAAGCTCATTGCTAGACACTTCAATATTCAGGGGTGGCCACAAAACACAGAATCTTTCTCAGCCCTCATTGTCCCTTTCTGAAACCCAGCTCCACTCCGAGCTCTTTACTGGGAGTAACACAAGGGAAGGGGATTCCCGGAATGAGTTACTTGTGAGCCAGTGCTTGCTCACAGAACTGGATATTCCCCTCCTTTCCCAACTCTCCAGCAACTTACAAAAGCTTTAGGGAATTTTCTTCAAAACTTCTCAAAAAATTTCACCCCTGGGAAGAAACCAAGAGCTAAGTGGTCCCCAGCTGGAAGAAAAGACTCCAGGGAAGTTTAAAAATACTCCATGGACATTAAGCTGGGCTTGCTGGGTCCCTGAAGTCATTGCCTATGCTTTGTTTGCACACAGGGCAGAGAAAGGTCATACTGAGGGATTTCAAGCTATATTTTTCTAGGATAACAAAGTGGGACCAAGAACATCCTACAGTTTGCAGGTAGGGGTGAAGGTGCAATAGCAGGACAAAACCAAGCCCGTGGGGATACTAGCAGTGCATTCAGATCATAAATAAAAAAGTTTGTGCTGTAACCAAGGCTGGTTTGCCACTTTGTGCTGAGACAATAGGGAGTTGTTCACGGACATCAGTATCTCCAGCAGCAGATGACATCCCAGAAGCAGCCCTAAATGACACTGCCATTTCAGTGGGGCACCTCAGGTGAACATCAGAGTAGCAAAATTAAAAAAAAAAAAGGATCTACATAGCTTGCAATGTATTACATGAAATTCCTATGAAAGAGACAACCTTCAAATATCTTTTAATTAAGCCTCCCATTAATGCCTTCCACTGCTATGCTGTGAAAATTCAGCCTGGCATCCCCTCTGTTACTCTTTTGCTCACATGGGCTTTACAGAGGGCACTTGTTTCCATCCTAGGATGCCAGCTGACCTTTTGCAGTGCTACATCAGGGAAGCGTGCCAGCATCAGGGCACCTGGGCCAAACTAAGGACACAGGCTCTGGGAGCCAGCCTTGATGTGGTCGTGAGCAGTCCCCTGAGGGGTCAGTCCTGTAAATGCTGGCTGTGGTGACTGGCTCAGCATTGCATGGGAAGGCAGTGCCAGGGTGATGGCAGACGCCCGGGGCTCCACTATTTCACCACAACAAGGTCAGAACTCGGTCCTTGTGGTCCCTGTGGGCAATCTTGAGAAGGCATCACCCACAAGCACCAGTAAAGCTTTTAAATCCCAGTCCTTTGTGGGTACTGCACCATGTATTTTCAAGGAGCATTGATGCAGGAATGCTGATCGTTGGAGAGAAAGGGTTCAGAGTGTGTGTGAGTGCATACAGAGAGACAAATAAGTGCATCAGCTGTCCTGCTCTTACCAGTCTGCCAAGCCCCTGCTCCTGAGACACCGTGACTTCCACAGACCTATTGCTTGAGGAGCATCTAAAAATTGTGCCCCAGAAGTACAACTAGACCAACACTTAGTTTTCTATTATCAAACTTCTATTTCTAGTAGTGGATATTAGCATGCATCAAACTATACATCCTTTAGCCAAGGAACCATGTGCTCGTAATTATATTATTAACATACCACAAGCTCTTAAACTACTGAGAGAGAAACAGTTCTGCTCATGAAAGATTGTTTGCCTGATGCAAATACAAGCAAAATACATTTGTGCTTGATAAAAGCTTTGCAAGCACAGAGGTAGGGGAAGGAGTGAGGGGAAGACAGAGGAGCAGAGATCCCAGAGTGACATTTGAGGTCCTTGCTTTCTTTACAAGTGAGCTCTGCAATTCGTTCCCTGCTAAATTCTCCAAGTTTTATCTTAAAATTCTGAGACTGAAACTCAAAATGAAATCTGGCATCAAATATCTCCCAGTTTCACAACAGCAACATGAAAAGCTCCTAATTTTGCATTGCTTGATTTTTACTGAAAGCCTCAGTTCAGCCCAGGTTTGCTCTAGAGTATCATTAGCTGCAATGAAACACTAAAATGCTGATAAGCACAACTTATTTTGCATCCACAACCAACTCCAGCTCAGAAGTGAATTTTGTGTGGTTTCCAGGTTAAGATTACACATATCTGAGAAGACTGATCCCAAGCCTCTTGAGGTGAGAAGCAGTTTGTGTGAGCTTTGTGGCAAGTCCTCAGAAAAGGACAGGGGACAGCCCAGGCAGGACTTCCGCGGGGATTTGTGTTGTTGGAGAAAGAACTCACTCTGCTCTGTGCTGAGCTGCTCAGAAGGTGCAGAGCACTCTGAGCTGCCACCTTTCCCTATCTTTCCCACCACACACACACTTTTAACCATCCGAAAATCTGCAGAAACCACCCCACCACTGAAGCCCAAGGGGCTGCGCCATGTGCTCCCCACAGACATCAGCTGACCAAAACCACCCTCATTTCTCTCACCCTCCCTGGGATGGGAGATCACCATGCCTCTCTGGCAGCCAGCAGCCTGGTGCAATGGCCCTGGGAGGCTGAGAGCGGAGGGCTCTTCAGTGAAGCGCCAGGCGCCCCAAAACCCTGGCCTGGGCTCAGCCCTGGCAGGAGGCACCAGCAGTGTCCTGAGGGCCACCACACCCTCTTGACCATCACATGGGTGCTGCTGCTGGTGCCCAACCCCTTCCCACATTCCCATTCTGGCTCCTGCTTACCTATCCCAAGGCAGAGGAGCACGAAGAGCCCGAGCCCCAGCCACATCCTCAACGCCATCGCCGGTGGGGAGGCGGGCAGGCACATCATCTTCCTGTAGCTCCTGGGCTGGGAGGAAAGGGGAACAGAGCCTGAGGAGTCACAGCACCCTCCGCTGTGTCCCCCTCCTTCCTGCCTGCTGCCACCACCAAAAGCCCAAAGCACGAGCCCAGCCTGCCCCGCTTCCCTCCCCTGGTACCTGTCGTTTCCCTGGTCGAGCAGCACCGAGGCCACCCCCGAGGCAGGGAGCTCAGTGCCAGGCCATGGGCACCTGGCTTTTGTCACAGGCTGCTGAAACACTCCGTGACAGGGTGCAGGAGGAAGTCTTGGCATCGGGAGGCTGCTCAGCCTCATAAGTGACCTCACACCGCCCACGGCTTTCTCGCGGCGCTTGCGTCAGGCAGCGAACGCCGCCCCCGTCGCCTTCATCCCTCGGGATGCTCTGGGTGCTCCTCCAGCCAGGAGGGTGTCAGGCCGAAGGTCCCTGCCTGTGAATGGAAGTGTCAGGCAGCGCTGGGGGATTCGGAGGTTAAAATGCAGCTGAGTGCAACCCCTGGTGCTGCTTTGGGGGGAATAGTTGTATAAAATTACCTTTGAAATGAAACAAAATGCCCACACCACCACTTCAGGCCCAGCAGAATGTAATCCATCAAGGAATGGATTTCCCAAAGAAAATTTAAGAAGGATTGCTTAGGCTGCACGTGATGGATGTCACGGCTGAGCACCTGGACAGGGAGTAGGATGTGACAGCAGGGCCAAGTGTGGATGGCCATGGAGTCACCAGAGAGCATCCACCAGCCCTGTGGAAGTGGAGGGAGCACATGCCTCCCCAGCATTGTGCCCTGCCTTCCCCAGAAGGCACCCACTGCTCACCCAAGGCCCCAGCTCTGCGTGGGGCAGGGCAGAGGCATGGACCATCCCTGCTTTAGAGCCTGGAGGGGCAGAGCCATCACCAGCCCAAGCGGCCAAACAAAGCCAGTCCAGAGCAAATCCTGGGCAGAAAAACAAACCACTTAGTAAATAAGGGCCTGAGGGAGTAAACGCACGCTAAGTGATGTAGATATGTACAGATACTGCACACCCTCCTGCAAAATAAAATAAGCCCTGGTACAGCGTAAGGGCTTACAGTGTAAGGGGTTTTATTTAGCTGTAGTAATCACAGCAAGAGGGTTGCACCCTAATGAAAACCTGGTATTCCTCAAGGAGAAAAAAAAAGTGCAAATACAAATTAAGAGTAAAATAATTTGTTTAAATGCAGATTTCTGTTTTGCTGGTTTAAATTATTTTGATTTAAATGAAATGCATCCTTTTTATCAGAAATGATTTGCCACTACATTGCTCCAGTTTTTCTTCAGTACATGTTGCTTGAATTAGATAGATTAGATGGACTGGGTTGAATTACAAATCAGAATTTCATTCTGACATAATTAAAACGATGGTATTCTGTAGAGAAATCAAATACAGGTTATAACATTTCTGTAGAGAGAAAATCATGGTATATTAAATGGCTGAGAGCAGTCTGTTATTGAGTCAAACTGGCACTTTCTCCATTGCAGGGTTTTGAGTGCCTGTGTTTTGTGTTTTGGGCTATGATGAAATCATTTGTACTCTGTTCATGCATTTTCCACCAACGTGGTCTGCAAACGCAGATGACAGTAGCACCATGTGTTTATGTAGAAGTCTAATCATGAATCCTTATCATTACAGAGTTACTGGCAACCCTGTTACAGTTGTACAGTTCATCACCTCACCTGAATTTTAAATTCAAGCTTTTTAAAAATACATATTTCTGTCATTAGCATATTACAACTAGAAGGAAACTCCAGCCTGTTACTTTTGGGTCTGCATTTCTTCCTCAGCACTTAACCCTGCTTTTGGATGAGCAGTCCCAGGGAAAGTGACTGAGCTCATCAGCTGCCAGACTATAGTAAGGAAGTACCACAACCCCTTATTACACACAGAAGAACCTGGAGCAGCTAAGGCTGCCTAAATTTTAGATAGACAGCTGAACTCAAGGATGCTCAGCATGAGAGGACACAAGCTGCACCAAGGGAAATATAGGTTGGATATTAGGAAAAAAGTTTTTCATGGAAAGAGTGACCGGAATTGTCTGCCCAGGGAGGTGGTGGAGTCACCATCCCTGGATGTGTTTAAAACAAGACTGGCTGTGGCACTCGGTGCCATGGTTTATTTGAGGAGTTAGGGCACGGCTTGGACTCAATGATCTTGAAGGTCTCTTCCAACCCAGTGGTTCTGTGATGTTATTCTCATGCAGGGCTCCTTCTCTTTTCCTAGGTATTACTGTTCTTGGTACCTTCTCCTTCGGAGATCTCTCTGATTGCAAGGAAACTGCAGTAACAGAGAGAGAGGAGCAGCCAAGTGCTTTGTTCTGCTTTGATCAGAGGCAGAAGTCATAATTTTTGCATCACTTTAAGCTTCCCTAAGCACATATCATATCCTTGATTAATGGAATCCATCAGCTCAAGGGAAGAGGTGGTATGCATCTTTAGGATATTAACAAAGTTGAAGGACTCATACGTACTGAAGTCACAGTACAGAAGACACTGCTTTTTTGAGCACTGCAGAGCATAATATAAGCCCACCAATTCACAGCAAAATCCCCACAGAAATAAGCTTTCCTGTGCACTTGATTAGCCTTCAGCATTTCACCTCTGTGTGCTCCAGAAACAGCTTTAAACAGGTGGAAGTATTGCAGAAGAGAAGCTAAGGTTTAACAAAAAAGGATGGTTAAATTCTGCTAAAAACATTTACTGCAGAAAAGAGGAAGATGTGAGAGCATCACACAACTACATTTTTCCATTGCTTTCACAGAAAAACATTAGGGAAAAAGCAGAAAAGACAAGTGAAATTTTGTAGCATATGTGCTGTGTAGGGGAAATTAATTTCAGTAATCAGCACTTGTGGTAGAAATCCTTTGCACTCAAAGGGAAGTATTTTCAAATACATTGCTGTTAGTGTTCTCCTGTAGACCCACTGACATCACCAACTTTTTCCACCTCTCAAAAATGCACTTTCAGTGCAGTCAACATCATTACTTTGAACATTTATAGATTGTCAAGAACATACAAAAAACTCCAACATCCCTCTCTTTCTCAATCGACATCTCAGAGAAATATCAGAAAAGTCAGAACTGGGTAAACACTAAACCAAAACTCTCCACTGAGGATTCATAACTCCTATAAGACTGGGATACCTTTCACTATTTTCAAGGTGAACAGCCATTCCAATCAGTGTTCATCTGAACTAAAAGCACATCTGCATGCTTTTAATACCAGAATGTCTAGGTTCAATGGGAAATACCCAAGATATGTTTCCAGAGATGTATCATCAAAACATGATTTTGCAAGTGCCCTAAAAGCATCTTTGTCAGAGAAATGATCCACTTGCAAAGCAGAATAACATTTTTAGGGATATTTGTTTCATAGAACCATATAAGTAGGTTGGAAAAGATCTTTAAGATCAATCAACCAACTGTTAACCCAGCACTGCTGGGTTTAGTCCACCACTAAATTGTGTCCTTAAGCACCATGTTTACTTGTCTTTTAAATACCTTCAGGGATGGAGACACAGATCCTGGGCAGCCTGTTCCAGAGCTGGATAACCCTTTTGGTGTTTTTTCTGATATTCATTCTAAACCTCCCTTGGCACCACTTGAAGCCATTTCCCCTTGTCCTGTCAGCATTTGAGGGTTCCAATACCAGCACATGGAATACAGGTATGTGCAGTAATGAACTGAATTCAGCTGGTAATACTCATCTATTTCTCAGTGGAATTATATGACAGCTTTTTTTTCTTTTTCTTTTCCTGTAAGAGAAGGGCAGAAAGCAGCCTTACCAAAGTGGTCCCAGCATCCTGAGAATTAGGCCTTTCACACAAGGACTGATTGTCTCCTACACAATATCAATAACAAAATAAAATAATTTTGTGAAGCAAGGAGAAAATCCAACAGTTTCAGGTTACAGAAAATCCCTTTCATCTTACAAAGGAAAATAACAATAACAAAATTCCTACAGCTCCAGAGACTTTCTGTTCTTGTTTTTCCCCCTAGCTGTCCCCAACCTTAAGACTCTAAAATTGGCAAGATTTGACGAAGTCTTCATATTGGCACAGGCTGGAGCACAAGGACCAACTTGTTTACAGATGGGAAGAAAGGGAGGAAGACAGAAAGGGAGGAAGGAAGAAAGAAAGAAAGAAAGAAAGAATCTTCTGAACTGAGGAAGAGAGAAAACGGAAGAGAACAGATAATGTGCTTTGGTGACAAGGTACATTTAAAAGCACAGGTAGCATGTCTGGTGTGCCATGGTAAATCAGGAGTGACCAATAAAGTTTAAAAAATCTTCTGAACTCAGAAACAGAGAGGGGGGAAATGTGGGAAATTATTCCCAGCAACGCAAATGCAAAATGTACCATCATTTAACAAGTGTAACTTTAACCATATTACTGTGTGGGTGAATATTTGATTTTTGCTGCACAAAGTACCAGGGCTTCTTGATGAAATTCCTTAATAATCTGGGATTAACCTTCCTCAATTACCTCACAGCAAACTACTTCAAGGAACCCACTGGATCACTGTCCTTTGCCGTAGTGAGGCATCTCTTTGTGCAACCACCGTGCTCACACAGGAAAGAGTGACAGGCTTGTGCATTCAGGCTGGCACTCCCAGCTGCCCTCATCCACACTTTTCCTCCAGGGCAGCTCCTGCAAGCCCTTTCCTTGTAGCAGAGGTGCTCATAAAGGAGGATGCAATCTCCTGCGGTTTCCACCCCTGTGAGTGATGACAGAGCTGCAAACACACTGGTTTCCCTCACAGAAGCAGGATGGGCTGCCTGCAATGGTTGTACCAGCGAGGCACAGTCCTTGGCAGCACCAGGCTGGGAAGAAGATGCAGGCTGATTTTTTATTGGTTTTAATATTCCCACCAAATTTTTCAGCACCTGGGCAGCTCAAACTTTGTGTCTGGCTGTGCTGTGACTTAAATTACTGTTTGGGCTGGGTGCATTCCAGGCTTTGCTGGCTTACAAGCGGCTATGAGCCTTTGTCCTGTTTTCACAAGCAGTTTAGGCTGGCAGGGAACAGCAGCTCTGTGGCTGAGATGGCCTTACTTTTTTTNATGGGCGTTTTTTTTTTTTTTTTTTTTTTTTTTTTGTGGTGCTATTACACAGAAAAATGTAAATGCAACCAGGAGAAAGCATTGCACAGGATGCACATTCAGAGCACACTCCCTGCCCTGTTCCCCCACCTTGGAGGGCTGCTGGAGCCCTGCTCTCCCTGAAGGCAGGGCACCTGCGCTCCCTGCTCCGGGCACCAGCAGGGCCAGGGTGCAGCTGAGGACAGCGGATCCCTGGAAAGCCTGAAGCCTGCCTAATCAGGCATTTTGCTATTTGGCAGAAGTGACTGCATCAAGGAGAAGGTGATTTTCAGGCTGTTTCCTATGCAGGATTGTATTTCCCTGTGTTACCCTTGCATTCAGTGGGGAAAAAAGTGTAAGGTTCTGAGCTGGCTTCAGAGTGGATCACACAGAGGCAAAATCTGAGGACCTTGGTCCTAGATGTTTTGCAGAGACCCATGGAAATTCACACTATCCTAATCATGAAACCACAGTGACAATGAGAAACTGACACAGTGCAAACATAAGCAAGTAAATATTTAAGCCGGTGTGCCAAGATGATGACATGTGGATATGAAAATGCACCTTCAAAAGGAATGAATCAAGCTGTGAAGCACCGTGTTGGAGAAGCAGCACTTTGCATCTGCCTTCTCCATGAGGTCTGCTGGGCATTTGTCCTGCCAGCTTGAGGAATCTGTCAATATGATTAAGGACTGACAAACTGTAAGTGCGTTTTGCTCAACAGAACATTGTTTTTGATTTTAGTAATCCACAATTGATTCCCATGATGCTTGGTTTCTAAGATGCAGGCTTACAGAAATCCCAAGAATTACTTCCATACAGTTGATCAGAGGCAGGAACAAATCTCACCCCTGAACATTCATCCCTCAGTGCCCCCTTGGAATCCGGTTCAACATGCTAATCTTGCAAAGAGAAATAATTAAACAAACTTGCTTTTCTTGGCCATCTTTGTGAGTTGCATTGATTTACTGGAACCAGCATCAGCAGCAGGACATGGTGGACTGAGAAAGAGAGAAGGGACTGTTGACAAAAAATGGGCATGAAAACAGCTCCAAATGTTATATATAATTTCACCAAAATCATTGTGTTCAAACCTCTTCTGCCTTTAAGAGTGAAGCAAAGTAAATCACCGCGGGTGCCACAGGAGCATGTAATTAAGGAATTAATTAGAACCAATGACCATGTTGCTATCCTGCAGCCCAGCTTCCCACCTGCAATTTTCCCATGTGGACAAGCACTGTATTTGCAAGTGTGAATGCCATTCTGACACAGATTTGTATATAAAACGCAACACTGTTTTCAATGGAAATCATGCCCAAAAAGCAGAATTATATGCTCTGTTAAAAGCAGAGCTGAAAGTACTACCTGTAATCAGTGCTGCTAGGGATTGTTGTCCTCTACTTTGGCAGTGGCTAGGATTCATTTTAAAAATTTAACCTGCTGAGATGATTTTTTTTTTTTACATCAGATATGGTTTAGACAGATTATTAAAAATCCACCAAAAAAAAAGAAAAAAAACATGTATTTTTTACCACTAACAGTAAGAAAGTAAAGGATTTTTTTTTTTTCCTTTTGCTGAGGCTGTGATTGTAATATCATATTGGGCTCTGGCTTGTTTCTGTCTTGGAAGAAGAAATTCAGTGGTCAGAAGAGCATTGTCATAGCCCCTGCTTTTTCCAACCCTTTGAAAAATTATGCTCTATGTGTGTTAGGAAACATTAGCTGGCTTCGTTTTGCATGTGCTCAGGAGAGGGATCAGTACAGAAAACTTCCAAAACCTCCATCTGCAGCAAGGTTGTGCTGGACACCCACAGACTGGCCACTCTTCATGCTGGAGCAGTTTTCTTGCCAAATACAACGTTTTTTGGCAGATTTGCTTTCTTAGAGACAGCTATGTATCTGCCCTTGCTGGTGCATCAACAGACATAGCTCACTGTAGTGTACACACAGATCAGACAGCAACATGGGAAGTGCAAATTCAGGGCTTTCAGGAAGCAAAGTTCAGAAGGACTCAGTTCCAGAAACCTGCCAGGTTGAAATTTGAAGGTGGGAGGGGGAGTTCAGGAGAAAACAAACAAAAGCAAAAGCCCCCAAAACCTAAAACAAGAACCAAACCTGAAAATATTCAGAACCTCAAACCTAAATGTGGTGTCCAGCTTTGGTTTGTTTTTTTTCCATTTGAACATAAAGAGAGTAATTTTCTGTAAGTGTGAGCTGTGGGGTTTCCCCTTTTAAATGGGTATCACAATTTTTTTAATGGAAACCCTCAGACTGCTGGGGCATAGGTGCCTTTGACTTGGATCTGCCTTTCTTCCGAGGCCACATCCACTATCTATGAGGCTGTCTGGATGATACAGCTCCTCCATCAATGTATCTTGTCATCCGCTTAGGGCAAAGACTGAGGGGAGGCTCGAGATCTAAATGTGCTCATGAAAAGCTGCCAGGAGAGACAAAGCAGTGCCACAGCACAGGTGCTCTGTTTGGCTTCTCCAGCAGATGTGCTCACCTTCCTCTTTTTCTTGGCTATACTATGTAGTGAGAACTTACCCTCGATCAAACTCCGCTTACTCTGTATTTTTCAAATGGCAGAGGACAAGCTGGGAGCAAAATATCTCCTAGCTACTGTCTGCATATGCATGCTTTTCCTCTGTGCTGCTGCTTTCTCCCCTATTTCCCCTATTCCCATCCTCGGTGCCATCACTTCTTCTCTTCCTGTAGCCTGAGAAATCTTTGCTGTGACTTAGCCCTTCAAATCTGACCAAATCTGATTGCAGCTTGTTTTCCGGCTGGGTAAAGAAGATCACCCCTTTGAGGAGCATCATTAATAACCCCTCTCCACCCAGCTTGCTTCCCTTGAGACACAACCTCCTGACATCCTTTCTTTAGGTAAATCCTTACAATGCTCACATTAATCCCCTGGTCCTCCAGCTTAATGGCTTTGCCTGTAGCATTGTAATGCTGCCTTACTGAAGTCCACTGTCTACACAGTCAATTATCTTATCAAAATAAACCTACTAAGATAGGCAGGCATGAGATAACCTTGGTAAACTCATTTTGCATCTGATCTCATTTCCCATTTACTGAGGTCAGGCAAGTTGGCTGCTTGGGGATCCCAGCTTACAAGCTCTCCAGCCTTAGTTTCTTAATGATAGCAATGACCTTTGCTACTGATAGAAAGTCTCACCACTGGACTGTGTTTTCACATGCCAGTTCCTGAACAGGGCAATTATGTTGCCCCTCATTTCCCCTTACCACCACCCACAGCCTTTTTCAGCGAGGAGCACGAGCAGCTCTTCTGGTTTGCTTCCTCCTGACCACAGCCCAAGGCTCTGAGGGGTTCCTCATACCCAGCCTTGTTTATGGCTGGACACAGTAACGTCAGTCCAAGCGCGGCCTCGCAGGTTTCACTATCACAGCCAAAACAACCCAAGCCACGCAAAAGCGGGTTACATCAAAGCGGCTGGCAGGTCAGGGATACTCAGTGGAAGAAAATGAAAAGGTTCTGGGGATTGAGGACAGGATAAGCAGCATTTCACTTTCCAAGCACTGGTCCCAGTGCAAGCAAATGACTGAACAGCATGCAAAAAGATCTCACACTCCTCTGCCTCTTACAGCTCCCCAGCTACTCCAGCAGCGAGTAGTGCTGACAGACCGGAGCCCAACATATTTCCCACATGCAGCAAATGTCTGTGCTGGCACTCAGCCGGAGCCC
The DNA here is from genome assembly GCA_013400175.1 of Phainopepla nitens. Classification (NCBI taxonomy): domain Eukaryota; kingdom Metazoa; phylum Chordata; class Aves; order Passeriformes; family Bombycillidae; genus Phainopepla; species Phainopepla nitens. Next base: position 31,048 of record VXBQ01015417.1, read on the forward strand.
TGGGCTCTTGCTCTTGTCACATCTGTGTCAAACAAGGAGCTATCCTGTCCTCCTGATGCTGTGGGGCTGGGGTAGAGCACAGGGATGGGGTCTTTGATACAGGATGAAAGCACAAGTGTGAATTTCTCCTCTGCTCCAAGCAGAAGTGACTGCTCCGAGGCAGTGTAGAGCCACTGTCACCAGAGAGGTATGGATCACAGCAATTCCTAAACCTACAAGGACAGCATCCTTATTCCCATTACTCTCTCCATCTCTTGGAGTTAACTTTCAACAACATGAGGTCTGACACCACATCAAATATGCTTCCCCAAACCAGATTCTCTTACACTGTCTTGCAGCTTTGTGCAGCCACATACCTGGCAGATCAGTGGCCATGTCCTCCTAGACCTCAAGTGCTGTCTCACTTTCAAGAGCAAGAAGTTTCACAGCTAGCAGTTTCCTTTGCCTAGTGACTGCTGTCAGGAGCTTGCCTGTCCTTTCTGCTGGAGCAGGTTCATCCTGGGACCAGGGGACTGACCACAGCATCAGTGTCTTTGGAGACCCCTCTAAAGCCTTCACTGCCCTGCGAGTTTGGGTACGTGCACAGGGTGAGGGTTGGGCTGGAAGAGCAGATGCCACTGCCAATATCCTTGCTCCTCCTTCCACGAGGACTTTTCCATGCATCAAAACAATGTCACCATCACCACTGAATTGCATCACACAAAGCACGTAAATAGAGAAAGGAAACAAAGGCAGATGTTTTTAAGCCTTGTCAGACCAGTGGATAAAATAAAGCATTTAGTGATGTTGCTCACATGTTCCTCTTCCGTCACAAACCAGCACTTCCCAATTCTCTGAAATTCAATTCATGAAGAATCAAATGCAGAAGTAACTTTTCAAATGTCGAACTTTTTGCTGTTCCTAAGCCCTTTCTCATGAATTCTCATGCCCTTTTGTTCGTCTGGGATATGTTCAAAAGCAGGAGTCATTCCCAAGAAGAGCAGTATTATAGAGGGAGTTGGTGAAGAAATAGCCACAAGAGAAAGACAAGAAAGGAGGCCCTAGTCACAACCCAGCATCAAAGAAATCCCTGTGGTAGAATATAACCACCCAAACAAGTAACTCAAAGCCACCAGAGGGCTTTTCCTAACCTATCATACCTACAATTTCACCTACTCTCAGTTTAAATCATTCAAGCTGAGGAAGGTCATCCTTCAGCCTGCCAGGTCCTGGTACTGTAAGCCCTCCCCAATAAGCTAATAGGAAATTTTGAGTACCATTCCCATCCACCTGCTTTCCTAAACTTCAGCTACTGCCTCCAGCTCTCCCTCCCTCAAGCTTAGCTCTTGTGCCTGCACACAACCCATGATTTCCTCAGACATCTTGAAAACACTTGCAACTTGTTGGCAGAAGAAAGAGAAGCCCTTACACACTAACCTTGTTCCTTTCTCATCCTTATTTTTACACTACTTCTATCCTTGCAAAACCAGGACCCTCAGCAGAGCTTTGGCTGGGATTGGAGGGCTATCATTTCTGTCCCAGAAGACTGAACACCTTCTCCTGCTCTCAAAGAAAGGAGAAACCTGCTCTCAAAGCAGAAAGCACATCTAACACTTCAAACATCGCTGCTTGCACAATGCAGGAGGAGCATCACTGTTTCAAAATCTAGAGCACGAGGAAACCTTCTCCCCTCCCATCACTAAGCACCACATTCCATTAGGGTTTATCTTCATTGGCAAGCACCAAGGACCTCCAAGTTTAGCCTGCTGGTACTGTAGGGTGAGTTGAGAGTGGTTGTAAGGCAGGTCTGATGGGCCCCTCTGCTTGCAGGCATGACACACCTCTGATGGGCTCCCCTCCACCCTGATACTCTCTGAAAGGATAGGGACTCAAATGCCAGCAGCTCCTGCAAAGAAAGCACCTGAGGGGACAACACAGACCCTCAGATACTGCCACCATGCAATGGGGAACACAGTGCCAGCACACAATCCAAACTGATAATGTCGCTTGATTCACAGCAAGGAGCAACCAGCCTGTCAGCCCTGGAGCTTCAGATCCACTGCTGGAGCCAGATATCTGCTCCATGAGAGCTCTCTGGGATTGCTTCACTGATGTTCCCAGGCTCAAAAGCAGGATTTGGAGTGTACTAGGGAGGGTACTGCTCACACTCTCCCATTTACCAACATAGGGTCAGTTATGAACCTGATGAAGGGCCAGTAAAGATGAGTTTGCAGTTCCATTTTAAAGATGTGGACAAGGGAAAGGTGATCACAGATGTTCCCTGTGTCTCTGACCTTCCTGGTTGCCCCAAGCTGGCATTGCAGTGCCTCTTCCTGAGGTAAGGCAATTACCCTGCTTATCTTCTGCCCTGCAGAATTATAGTTATTTGAAATAGCAAGACTCTTTGTATTTTATACATTTTTGTTTTTAAGTCTGTGTGAAAGACCGCTTTTGAAAGCATCACAAGGAGAGCAGCAGGTGCCACAATGAGAAGAACACACCGATTTTCCACCATTTCGCTTTTGTTCTGGTGTGCTAGTTTGAAAGCAAAAAACCCAGTGAAACTCTAAGTCAGAAATGCAATTTAATAGAAAAAGGTAAAGTACATGCAATAATACAATAGAAAACAAGTTAAAGTACATGCAATAATACAAAAGAAAAACCTCTGACAAAGTCAGAATACAACCTGACACCCTGCTCGTTAGGGTGGTGGTAGCAGTCCAGAGGAAGTGATCTTGCTGAAGTGGTGATCCTGGAGAAAAAGTCTAGTAGTCCTTGTCCTCTGGAAACGAGTGGATAAGCACTCCTGTTCTGTTTGAAATCCCAGATTATATCCAGGTGGGAATGCTTGGCTCCTCCCCCTGGGTGGAGCATCTCACAATGGGCTGATGTCATTTTATCAGTCATGTGGTGGGTCCTTGATTGCCCATTAAACAGAAATAGCTCCCCGAGGGAGTTATCTATGACTCATGGGGCAGGGCATTGATGGGCCATTAACAGGAGAAAGTCCGGGGGAGGAGACAAGAAAACACTGTGCCTCCTGTTTTCAACAGTTCATGGAGATGGTGATGGAATACACACCTTTGGGCATATCTTTACATTGTAACCTAGGACATCTGGAGAGAGAGTTGGGCCCGCTCTTGGACAGTTTGTGTAAAACAAATCTGGAAAGAACAAAATCTGATATTTCTGCAATAACTCCATTTTCTTCAGTAAGAGACCAAAGTCCAGTATTCCCCGAAACCCTGTTGTCCAGAGGCACCTCTGGTCCTGCAAGGGCATCCTGCAAGGGTGAGTGCTTCCCTTGCACAGGCAGGCAGGGTCTCGCACCACTGCCCCACCAGGACTCTGCCCAGCCTCACCAGAGAGATCCAGACCTCACGTGGCACTTGCTACCCCTGCCTGGAATGCCCCTGTTACAGAGCGTTGTTATTTACTGGCCAGTGACAGACACGTACTTGGGGACGGAGAACTGGGGTAAGCCCAGAAATATTCCCCACATAAAAACAAAAAGGAGGAAAAAAAAAAATCCTCCTACTGTTACAGAGTAAAAGGTGCTATAAAAAGAATGAGAGACTGGTAAGAGTTTAGCACTGTTCCAAAATGAACATATTTTTAGGGCCCAAAAAGATTCTGGAGAAAATCTGGAGGAGCAAAGACAAGACTAAGAGCAGAGGTGAAAAATGAGAACTCCAGATGTGCCTTTGCAGTCCCATTTTTGGGACAGCTGTGGGATCTAGAATAGGAATGCTGATGTGTTTAAGTGCACCATGCATTTTTAATGTTCACTTTTGTCCTAACTCCTGGCCTGAAGGCCTCATGTAGTTCAGAGAAAATGTCCCACAGGGTCTCAACCAGTTTGTAGCTCCCGTGCTGCAATGCTACCCTTCACAGCCCCCTCGAATAGGAGCCCTCAATCCCGAGCTCATGTAGAAAGGCAAATTTTTTTAGTCAGAAAAAATTACCCTTTTTTTCCAGATGAATGTGAAGGAAAATTCTAAGTGAGTGCTAACCACAGTGTCCAACACATGGCGGGGCAGGTCTGCTCCAACATGGTACTTTCCCAGAAGGCATATCCTGGCCACTGGTGCACAGAAACCTAAATTTTCCTTAATAAGAGATACAACAAACCCCCCAGAATGGTGTAACATGGTGAGTCTAGCTCCTTGCAGTGCTCAGCATCTGAAGGCCATCTTTGCAAAGGGGGAGAATCGTGCCCACCTCCTCACACCACAGTCTGAGCCAGGGCAATGCTTCCCTGCAACACCTTGGAGATGGAGGGGCTCCCTGATGGAGAATGCTCTCCTCCCCCACTTTTGGACATCCCATGGGACTCACACATGGAGATCCCTTTGGGATCAATGTATCCTTTTGAGCTTGAAGGCTGCTGCTCTCCCCACCCTTGGTTTGCAGGCTCGGGCTGATGGTTCCTGCTGCTGGATCATTATCCGCTGTCTGTCTGAGAGGAGGAGCCCTCAACACTTTTCTCTGACATCTCCTGGATGTCACTTAACTGCATTGCACATAATGTTTTCATTTTTTAGGAAGCTGAGAATTCAGGAAGCTGGAAGCAATTATGAGAACTCAACATCTCAGTGCCGCAGGCAATTTTTTGCTAATGTAGAGATGCTGTCCCATCTTCCTTGTCTGTTTGAGGAGCCCTGCAACTTTCTTCTCCGCTCCTCTGTCCTTGAGGCTGGAGCAGAAGTCATTCCTCACAGACAGCCATTCTGCAAGACAAAAACAGGAGGGGTTTTCCCTCTCACAGGCCCAAACCTTGGGAGCGAAAAACCCCTCTTTGCTTTTGAGCACTGCACCAACCTGGGTAAATTCAGAGCTGTTCTAGAGAAAACAAAATGAAGCAGAGAAGCAGAAAAGGTCATCAAGCACTGCTGGCAGGGTTGGAACATCAGCAGCTTCTTGTCCCACTTCCTTTTCTGTAACTATTTCTTCTGCTAGATGCTTCTCAAATGCCACACTTGCAGCAGGGCACAGAGGAGTAGATCTAGGAATGAACTTGGCACGGTGAAGCATCGAGGCCACCAGGGCTGATGCTCACACCTGTTGGAACAGGCTCCTGAACTACCCCAGGGCCCCCTCCAAGCCCCACACTCTGACTTGCCCCCAAATTCCCCAGGGACTCTGCTCTGACCCAGCGCTACATTGGTGATTGCCCTGAAATCCCCCAAGGGCTGCAGCTCAAAAACTACCATAGGAGCCAAGGGGGAAATATTTGTTTTCCCTCCATATAAGAGGTGCTGGTACCTTCTGGGGTGAACAAGGGCTCTGGAGGCCTGGTGTGGAGGTGATCGCCAGCTGGTAAAAATGCTCAGCTTCAATGAAGTGCAATCCCAGCCATGCTTAGTCTTGTTTCTTGCTGCTGTGCTGTGCTCCTATCCCTTCCTCATCCACTGACTAGACTCCTTCAGTTGCCTAATCACTACCAAAAAAAAAAAACCCAAAGGATAAAGGAAGGCAGTGGGATCATAAGGCACCTCAGGACACTACGTAAAGCAGCACTGCTGAACATAGCAAAGATCAGCCGTGGTTTGGGAGGGGCTGGGGTCCCCAGGGGGCTGATCTGGGCCATGCTGAGATTGTGGGGAAAGTATTGCCTCCAAATGCTGAAGGAAGTTGTCTAGACAAGAGGAGGCTCGGGGGACCTCACTGGTCCGTACAAATAACTCTTCTACAGTCTCTTCTACCATGCCTACAGCAAACAGCCTTATTCTGGGACAGGGGAGATTCAGAGTAGGTATTAGAAAAGGTTTTTCACTGTAAGGATGGTCAGGCATTGGAACAGGCTGCCCAGGGAGGTGGTGGAGTCACCACCCCTGGTGATGTTCAAGAGGTGTCTGGATGTGGCGCTGGATGATGGTTTTGTGGTTAAGGGGTTAAAGTCATTGTTCTGGGTGGATGGTTGGACTTGGTGATCTTGAAGGTCTCTTCCAACCCTGATAATTCTGTTGGAAATGATTTTAAACTTAAAATCAACTTGAAAACTTTTTTATGTAACAAGTTTAAGAAGTTTTTATGGCAACTTTAAAAATTCTTTATGTAACCTTAGTCAGGGGTTCATTCGTCTTTGCCCAAGGGGAGGAGAATTGAAGTTTCTCTTTTAAAAGACTCTTTCAAAGAGGTTGGGTGAGGTCTGATGAGTTTGATGTATACAGATTGGGAGTTGCCGAAAGTACAGAGGAGGTAAATAAACATTAATGAACATTGCCCCGGATGTGGTCTGGGAAAAGACTGATAAGAGAACCAAAGGATGAGGATCTAATCAGCATCAAAAGCGAAGGGATCAATAACCAATAGGAGATTGAATATTAAGAATTATGTAATTTAGGACCAATGAACGTGAATGTCTTTGGAGATTTTTATGTATAAATAGGTGAAAAGTCTAGTAAAGAACCACTTATGGTAGAATGATTTTCACTGTGCAACCCGGGTATGTGTGGATGACATAATTCCTGCTGCATATCCCGGAGAGAATAAAGGAATGCCGTGATTTTCTAACACTGAAAAGATGTCAGAGAGTTCCTGTTTTTCCTGAAGTTTCAGTACGAATTCTGTGGCTCTATAAGGGGGCAGGCACAGGGGTAAAGATCCCTGGCCAAGGCTGGAGGCTCTGCTCAGGCTGCAGCGAGGAGGGGAAACATAACCCAAAGCATAACCCAAAGCTGAGGAAAAGCCCTCCCAAAATCTGTCCCCAGACGCAGACACAGGGTGGGCTCCTGCTCAGACAGGAGGAAGGAGGAGCTGCTCACCCGAGGAAAATGCTGTCAGCGCTTTTTTTTTTTTTTTTT
>VXBQ01015417.1:37864-140107 GCA_013400175.1 Phainopepla nitens
TTTTTTTTTAATGAAACAGTTAGTTTCCACACAAGGCCTTCATTTCCCCCGTTCCAGTTTCGATTCCGAGGGTTCGCCCGGCTCCCCTGAGGGCAGGAAATGAGAGGCAGCCGGCCCCAGGGCCGGGGAGGGTTGCCAAGGAGGGCCCGGGGGGCTGCCAGGGAGGGCCCGTGCCTGCTGACACCGCCCCGGGAGGCCGCGGAGGGACGGGCCGAGGGCAGCGGCTGCGGAGGCCGATCAGCGCCCCATGGCTCGGGACGGGTTCCCGAGGGCTCCTCGAAGTCTGCTGGAAGTGGTGGCCGTGCTGGCCGGGCTGGCGGCGATCGGCAGGCTCGCTGTGTAAGTAGCCGCGGGGCCGGGAGCGGCCGCGGGGCCCCGCCTCGGGCGGGCTCGCCGGCCTTCGCCGCTTCCGCTTCTCACCAGCGAAAAGCAGAAGCAGGCCCTGAGCTGGGGAGGGTTTTGGGGGAAGAGCGTGGTTGATATTTCAAGGCTGAAGTACCCGCGGGGTGGGAGCGCTGCCTGTGTGAGCACCCGCTGCTGCAGCCTGCCCGAGGAGCAGGGCCAGCTGTCGCCGCCACTGCCTGGCCCTGCCTTAGCTGAGCAGGTCAGCCAAACCTTACCCCATACCCCTCACTTTTGTGCCCCTGAGGGTCAGCGTCGCCTTACCCCAGAGTACAAAAGCCACTGGATGCTGAACTGAGCTTGCTTACGCACTCGAAAAGGTTGAGAACATGGTTGTGGTAACATATCCTGCACGTGGTTCAGCAGTCCTGCCCTTGGTTTTTAGTCTTTTGAAGGGGGTAGGACGTGCAGCGTTATCCTGGACATCTCCGGGTGCCCCTGGCCCAGGGCTGGGCTGCCCAGGAGCTGCCACACGCTTAGCCACCGCATGTGCGCAGGGTGAATGTGCTGTGAAGAAATACATCCTGTGGGTGAAACTCATGTGTCAGGCAGGGTATCCACCCTGCTGGAGCTTAGCAGGACAAGCCCATACTGAAAAGATTTAATTCTCATTCTCCTTCTCTTTTTTCCTTTTTCATAGTGTCTTCTACATCGAAGTAGTCGTGGGACGAAAAATGTGTCCTAAGGAGGTGGAAAACTTTGTGGCATCCATAGTGCTGAGTGCAGTTGGTGACACGCTGGGATATTACAATGGGAGATGGGAGTTCCAGCGGAGTGGCCCAGTCATCCACAAGGAGCTGGCAGAGATGGGGGGACTGGGCAACTTCAGCACCCAAGGTTGGAGAGTCAGCGACGATACCGTGATGCACTTGGCCACGGCTGAAGCCCTGGTAGCTGCTGGGAAAAACCCAAGCCTGCCACATCTCTACTCTCTGCTTGCAAGGAACTACAAGGAGTGCATGAATGACATGGAGGGCAGAGCTCCAGGTAACCCCTCCATCGTACTGTCTGGGTAGAGCTGTGCTGTTTCTCATGTCTCTCCTGCAGCTCGGAGCTGGGGCTGGCCCCAGCTCTGCTTTTGCCTGTTTAGAGTGTTAAAGTGTATTTCACGTTAAAGGCAAAAGTGTTCCACCTGTTTCAGGATGAGCTAAAGAGAACAGAATAAAGCAAGCTGAAGTGGTTTGGGCTTCTCTGAACTAGATGAAAAAGATACTGTTTTGCCCACGTTTACAAAACATTCAAAATGGGTGTGTTTGAGGCCTAGCCTCAGCTCAGGAAGGGTGATGGCTTTTGCACTTGGGAGTCCTACAAGTGGACAAAAAAAATGCACATTCAACCACTGTAATGCACACCCTGAGATGCTGTGTTAAAGCAACTCATTTAAACAGAGAATTAATACAGAAATTCTCATCATAAACACAACAAATTACATGTAAAATATATTTAAAGGCACAAAGATCCTTGCTGGGAGTATTTACACTAATTAAACCCAAAGTCTGCTTGTGGCTTGCTCTGCATGCCTGCTTTCTACGACAGGACAGTCAGGCCACAATCTTTTTTTTCTGAACCCTCTGCTTCCATCATCTCTCTTTTCTCTGCATAGACACAGTGGTGCTGAGTTTGTGTCACAAGCAGTCGGCCTGGCTTTATTCAGGAAGGGCACCTTGACAGGCTACAGTAGCCAAGACATGTACAACATATCCCTGTGGTTCCTAGTTCACCCAGCCCTCCTGACCCAGCTCTTCCCCGAGGATTCCATCTGTCTCTGTGCTCATGGCCCAGGCTCTTCTGGATGCTTGGATTACATGTAAATTGGAGCTGCTTAGGCTGGGCCTCTAATATGACCCGCACAGGAAGCATGAAGTATCCAGGAAACACTCAAATTCAGCAGTCCCATGCAAAGTTTATACATTGAAATTGTATGTACGCTTAGATGTACTTATTTGGAGGGGCCAGAGTATGTCAAGAGTGTTCTGTCTTGACATTAAACATGGGAAAGGCCAAATCTTGCCACTGAGCATAGTGTATTGGAGCTGTGAATTTCCAAAATAAGCCAGGTTGGAAACCTGAACAGGAATTTATTCTGCTTACCTTTCCACAGAGGGCTGCCATCCTTGTGTAAAGAACTAAATTATCAGTCTTCTTTTAACACCCATATTCCCAGTTGTTGGAGTGGCCTAATTAATAAAATATTTAGGAAGGGGTAATGATGCTTGTCAGGACAGCCAAAGCTGGCAGATCAGACTTCCCAGAGATTCACTGCAGTTCTGGTGAAGCAGCATAGTTTAGTTCCCCCAGCCAAAATGAACTAACTACAGCTGGCAGTGAGACAGCACCTGTAAGGATGTTCACTCTCTAACCTTGGTGACTAAAACCCAAGATGAAAAGGAGAACCACCTCCAATTTAAGTGTTAGTAAATAATATCTAAGGATAATAGGATACCTACTGCATTCCTTCTGTGACTAAACTGAGCTGCAGTATGCCCAAAAGAAGTTCCCTTTTGGAACTGAAAAATTTGAAAGCAAACTTGCTGTAGACATTAAGAGGAGTGACAAAGAAAGGTCAGAGTATCTAGGTAAAAAAAGAAATACACATTGTTTAGTGGGTCCAGAGACAATTTAACATCTTACAATCAGAATTGCTCCTGCTGCAAGTACGGGAAAAGCATTCAGCTCTGAGAGTTCAAATCCTGACCCTTAGCAGTTTAATTCCCTCTGAAGGGAATACCTCATCCATACCCTGAAAAGCTGTCTGCAGTCTGGAGTCTCCATGCCATATTTATAAGTCCTAATGATAGAAGCTGCATGCCAATGACTTTTGGCAGTTCAGAATAAATGGATTTTAACTGAGAACATAACCCATGGTGGTGCTGTTCTGGCCTAAGTACTCACCAGAGAACTGCAGCCCTGAAGGCTGAGAATGGAAAGTTGCTGTTGGAAATTTTGCCCAACACAGATTTCCTTAGAACAGTGGGGGAAAGTCACATTGATGGCTCACATGAGGGAGTCCAGACATGAAAACCCAAAGCTGCAGTAACAAAGGGATTCCCACAACGTTCTGAGTCATAGGACAGCCACAGCAGGGTCCCTCAGGGACACAGCCCCAGGAGAGAACTCTGGGGGTAGTAATTCAGTGACAAGGTAATCCCTATGATCACTGTTGCTATTTGTGGTGTGCCACAGCCCTAAATTCATTGTTCCTTGCAGATTACAAAGCCAATGAATTAAGCAGTGCAAGCGTAGACGCACTTCTTTTTTCATGGTACAACTACAGCACTTCTCCAGGAAACCTTCTGCTTCAAAATTCTCTTTTGGTCCTAGTCTTCCCCCTTTGGAATTATTTACCACTGTGTGGTTTGTTTAACTCACTTTTTTTTATATGTACTTACCAATCCCAAACAACTGTTACTGTCTGTGCTCTTGAAGAGTCTAGGTAAGTGGAATAAAAGCCTATCCCAAAAACCGAGTCCAGTTGTTCTTGAAACTTTTTCATGTTGCCCTAATTCACACACTACTTTTTCCTTGTATTTCTTCTTTCCTTAGACCAGTACCATGCTTAGGTTACTTTTAATTTCCTGTTGTTAGTTCAAAGGATTCTTAACCAGGATGTGAAGGATTTCCAAAACAATTTCCTAATTCAAAAACTCCCTACAGCAGTTTTTCTAAAACCTGTTTTTTAAGAAAGACCTGATGTGATTCCAGCTTAGTCTTCCTAAATCGGCTTTCCAATGTTTTAATATTTTAACTGTTTAAAAGCATGAGGGATAATACTTGTAATACTTCATAAATTGTAAAGAGTCTTAGCTGTCATTCAGTGGTTTGTTTTACACAATTTTTCCACTTGCAAGTTATCAGTAGTCATCTCCTAAAATAATATGCACAAGCTTAAATCTGCAAGCAAATTGTATTGCAAAATAACCAGTCCTTCTTCCCATTTAAAGCCTTGTCATCTTCCTTTTTATTTTAGCTACAATCAGTGCAAGAACAATCTGACTTTTTATCAAGGACTGAGGTGTGTGGTCTCAACCTGCCCAGACACGCCCTGAAGAAATGTTTTTTTCTCGAAGAGTAATCTTTGCTTTTGTTATGCAGATTTTGATTTTAAGCTACCTTTGTCCCTGTGCTCTCTCTCCCCTCCCCCTTGCTTTCCTGGAAGAAGTTCTCTCTTACCAGAATATACAAATAGAGTACTTGGCACAGCTTTTTAAAAACGTGGCTTTGTTTGACAGGTTCATTTTAATGTCCTGTTACAGGTCATTGGGTACAATGCTTGGTATGGTGAGATTTTCAGAAAAATGCCTCAATTTTCTGTTAGTCATCACGAAGTTGGAAATTATGCTGATATCCCTCTTAATAATTTTGATACATGGCAGCCAGCACTGAATTAGTAAACTACATGAAATTTTAGAGGCCTGAACATGTTCCCACACTGAGACATCCTAAAAGCAAACTCACAGGCACTTCATTTAGAGGTAGGTGGTGACCGGTCCCAGTAGAGCTGAAGACACTTGGCCCAGCACGTGACATTATTGCTGACAGCGGCCAGCTGTTAAGTTATTTTTAGCATATGTCCAGAAGCCAGTCTTAAAGCTGTACATGGATTTGGAGACATTTCAGTTACAAGAGTGGCCGTAAATGCAGGTAAAACAGGCTGCCATAAACTAAACCCTACTGCCAAACACGTACATGGAAGTGCAGAAGGCAAGAGCTCTGCGGGGGACTTAGTGCAGTGGCTGGCTGTGATTAGCAAGGCCATGGTGACTGAGCTGCACCAAAGTGAGGTGCAATTGCTTGAGCAGGCTTCTTCCTTGCTACTCTATTCTATTTAGTTTGACTTCCAAAGTAACAGAGCACCTGCAAGTTCATCAGCTACCTGTCCCAGTGAGGGAACCAAGTGTAGGAGCAACAGTCTAGTTTTGGGGGTGTGATAATAGCCAGCTGCTGTTACTCTGTGTGTCTGAGAGAGGACTGAGCACACTGGGGTTAGTCTCTTGAGTCCACCTTTGCCACTGTCCAACACACTGAAACTTAAATGAAACTGCCTGAAACCTGTCTTGATTTACCTTCCTGCTGGAAAAGAAGTATTTCAGAAGAGAAGATTAGGAGAAAAAAGCAAGGTAGAAGAAAATTAAAGATAATTCAGCATTCCAAACCTGTTCATTCTTTAGACACAAGCATTTGGGCTTAGCTCTCAAAATGTTTCACTGTCTTGGTTGGGGAAGCTTGCTGGGCTCTGAAATTTGGGTGTGTTTCCTTTATCCTATGAATGTGTTGGACTAACAAGTGTTAATCTGAAGAAGCAGCACTGGAAGAAGCAGAGTAGTTTCTTTGAAAAGTAAATAGCAGAAATATGAAAGAGATGGAGGTGGGCTTCTCTCATTTTTTATAGTCTTTCTGTAGTTACCCTTTAGTGGCAGTGTTTGGAGATGAACTAGTGAGCTGGACAAACCTTTGGTCTCGCCTCGTACAGCTGCTCTTCACCATATGGAAGAGGAGTACAGTAATGCCAGTTACGCCGACCGTGTTGAGTGAGAGAGGTGCTACACTGAAGGCTTTCTGACAAACTTAAACTGCAGCAAGGGAGAGCTGGAAAACATCTCCTGTCAGTACATTTTCTATTAGTGAGGCAATAGGAAAGATTCCTGAGGAGCTCTGCCTTTAGAAGTCCTGTGATAAAGCAGTTACCTAGACTTGCCTCGTGTCAGAGATCCTACAAACCTTTCTGTTTACAGAGAGAGCGATATCTAGGTATACGTATATATATTTATTAGTATATGTGTTTCATGGATAACGCAAAATGTAAATATAAACAATGTCCGTAAATGATCAGTGAAGTGTTTCCTACCCCCTAGACCTTTCATTTTCACAGACAAAAACTATCAGGTGTGCTGGGGAGGACGCAGGATGCTCCAGAGTTTAAGGGAGGACATGAACGTGAGCAGACAACTTACGTTTTTAAAAGCTCAAATCCCTTACGCAGAGCGGTGCTTTCTTCCCCACTGCCCTGCCCGTCTTGCCCCCGTTCCCAGGCGATCTCCTGCTGATGTTTCTGTTTCTTCTCTCCCTGGGGCTTTGCGGCTCCTGTCGCCAGGCGCCGTGTCTGTGGAAAGCACCATGAAGCTGGATCCGGGGCAGCCGGGCGGCTGGCGGATCCCATTCGGCCTGCGGGCGGGAGGCTGCGGGGCCGCCATGCGCGCCATGTGCATCGGCCTGCGCTTCTACCGCCCCGCCCAGCTGGACACCCTGGTGCAAGTCAGCATTGAGAGCGGCCGCATGACCCACCACCACCCCACCGGCTACCTGGGGGCCCTGGCCTCAGCCCTCTTCGCCGCTTACGCGGTGAACAGCGTGCCCCCCGTGGCCTGGGGGAAGGGGCTGATGGAGGTGCTGCCACGGGCAAAAGCCTACGTGCAGGAGTCCGGCTTCTTCGTGAGGGAGAACATGGAGCAATGGTGAGCTGCGCTTCCTGCACTGCCATTTCTTAAAGCCCTCTAACGACAGGGCAAGCTCTGCTCGTACGTAAGTTTCAGTAACAACATCATGGTAAACTCCTAGGGCAGCACACACCTGCTACAGGATCAAATCAATTCAGAGTACCTTAACTTGGGGAAAAAAAAAGGCAGGTTGTGTTTGAGTCTTGTACTTGTGATCATTTTTTGGATCCAGTATGGAGTAGGCAGACTTGTCATCTCATGGAACTGTGATCTTATGAAAGATGGCAAGCAGGGCTGGGGAACAGCATCAAGCGTAGGGCTGAGCTCAGTTTGAAAGTTACAACCAAATCTGACTGCATGTTCACTGCACCTCTGTGTGCAGGGGCACACACAGAGGTAGAGCTGCTCTGAATTTAGGAGGATGACTCAGTTCTCGCTCTGAGCCTTTGAATCCTGCAGGTGCTGGGCTGCCTTCTCCCAAGTGACTGGAGGGAGGGGAAATCTAACTCACTGAAACGTCCTTGTGCCTCTTACTGTAAATCATGTCCCTAGTTTTGACAAATCGGGGGCCGCCTGCCATTTGAGCTCTCACTCTGGGCTCTCGACGTGGCGCGTTTTCCGCTGGCGCCTCCGTGGCGCTCAGCTGCGTGCTGCTGCCCTGGGATGACTTACAGCCGCTCCATCCTGTCCTGTCTGGCAGGTATTACTTCGAAGAGCAGTGGAAAAAATACCTGGCGGAGAGAGGCATCTCGGACGGGGTCTCGTCGCCCAAGTTCCCGCCCAAGTACGGCGTGGAAGAGAGAGACTCGTTCTACACCTCCCTCAGCTACAGTGGCTGGGGCGGCAGCAGCGGGCACGACGCGCCCATGATCGCCTACGATGCCCTGCTGGGCGCGGGGGACTCGTGGACGGAGCTGGCTCACCGCGCCTTCTTCCACGGGGGCGACAGCGACTCCACGGCTGCCATCGCCGCCAGCTGGTGGGGCGTCATCCATGGCTTCCAGGGGGTTCCCCCCTCCCTCTACACCCACCTGGAGTACAAGGAGCGCCTGGAGAAGGTAGCCAAGGGCTTGTACAGCATCATCTAGGCAGGAGATGGCAGGCACACTTGCCCAGCAGCTGTCCCGTGCTCTCTCGCTTGGTCTGCAAACCTGCCGGATTAAACCTCGTGAATGTAAGCCAGAGCCAGACCTGCCTTTTCTCTGTGTGTTGGCTCCAGTGGGGAGGCCATGTCAGCGCTAGTTTGGGGCTGGTGGTTTGATGGGAACACACAGCGGTCCCCCAAGACATCCCTCCTGTGCTGCAGGGTGGCTGAACATCGTCTGATCCTCAGGAGGAGCAGGAGCACCCACTGCAGCCCTGCTGGTCATGCTGCAGCAGCAGGACAGGCAGCAAACCCCACTCAGGCTGCCCCAAACCAGCATCTTGCCCCTATGAGGGGAGCAGGGGGCACAAGCAGCCCATTGTGTCTAGGGATAACGGAGCTTTCTTATAAAATTATTTGAGCAGAGGATATTGTTTGTTTCAAATGAATGTGGAAAAAACTCCCAAACCCGACCTTAAAGCTGTGTAAGCAGTGCATTTTATCCAATTCCACACCACTTCTCTAATACAGGTAGGAATGCATCATGCTACTTCCCTATCTCAGTGAATGTGGGAATTCAAGACTCCTGACCAAATCCTTGCTTGAGGCAAAAGTGGGTAAATAGAATTAACAGGTTGCATTTTATATCGGCTTCGGTAGTGAACTATATTCTGCTTTCATCAAGGTTACTAAAAGCAATTTGCTTAACATTTGCTATGCATAATTCTATTAAAATAAAGTTTTTCTCCAAATCCAGACTATGACACAGCAAAGTACTTTTACTGTTCTCAGAACAATTTCAAAACCAGTGTATCCCATTCAATAAAAAGACCTGAACAGGTCTGTTAAATGTTATATTCTATTATGGCATGGGTTGAGGGATGGAGAGGGTATGAAATCAGAGGTGCCAGGTGTCTGCAAGCTCCAGCTGCAAGAGAGAGATGTGATACCAATGGAAGGGAGAGAAGTTATTGCATCAAGTAGTTGGGGCAGAGGGAGAGGGTTCCCAAGAGGAGGGCCTCAGCACACCTTTATGCTGTGAGTGCACATCAAGGCAGAAAAGCCCAGATCTGACAAAAAACAGCAGCAATAGGATTCACAATTTCAACACAGTTTACTACAGCTCTTGGGTGTGTTGTATAAAACATGTTTTAGTGCAACATAGTACAAAGTTTTTGTTGGGTTTTTTTTTCCACTTTTTTCTTTTTTTTTTTTTTTAAAAATCCCAAACATTTTTCCACATCATGCATGGACAGGGTCTCTCTCTTTCTTCTTGGGTTTGTTACAGAAAGTTACCTCAGAGAGAGTGGTTTGAAAAGCTTTGTGTTAAAACTCAGTATAGGAAGAGTCTGCCTTAAAAAAACTGAGAGAAGTTTGAGACTGGGCAACACACTGCCAGAGCAATGGAGAAATGTCACCAGCAAGGTACATTCAGACCACTGTGGGAGCCACTTCCCAGGAAAGCCTGGGCTCTGTGCAGGAACTGCAAGGCTGGGAAGAGACCCCATCCCCCCAGGGGGGCTGGGCTATGGGGCAGGCCTCCAGGAGAGCCCTACTCTGGGGCTGACAGGTTGGCAAGGAGGAGCGTGGCTCAGGTGCAGAGCAGAGCTCTCCCAGGAAAGAATGGCTCCTGCTGACTTCATTCTCTCCTCTTCCTTAAAGCTGAAGTGAGTCGTGGTTCCTGCCCGGAAGCAGTAAGTACAGGAGATAGTAGTTAGGCAACAATACCCACAGGCTACAGCTGCAGCTGTTTGCACCTCATTTCCATTCACTTCTCATCCCACTCCTCTCTTTGCAGACGTCTTAGCCAGAAAGGGAAGACAAGTGTGTGGGTGTGCGATACATACAGATATAGGAGTGTGATTTTATGCATATGCTGGGGCCAGTAAGCAGTTACTTCTCAAGGAGGCAGACTTCACAGAGGGATGAGTGAAACTGGGGCTTCCCAGCAGACGAAGAAACCAGAGTGCTGTTCTGGTGGAGGTGCAGAGGTGGCC
Source organism: Phainopepla nitens (assembly GCA_013400175.1). Taxonomy (NCBI): domain Eukaryota; kingdom Metazoa; phylum Chordata; class Aves; order Passeriformes; family Bombycillidae; genus Phainopepla; species Phainopepla nitens. Next base: position 47,782 of record VXBQ01015417.1, read on the forward strand.
AACTTCAAACGCCTTAGCATGGGGACGATCTGCAGCCACGTGGGTCCTTTCCCAGACAGGAGTGAGGCTTCACGGTGCAGATCTCCTAGCTGAAGCTTCACCACCTCTGAAACGTCAAGGCATCAGGGTCTAACTGACTTAGTGCTACAGAGCATCTGCTGAGGTCCCCTCTGCTCCCGGAGAGCAGTCCGACCCTCCGGAGAGGACAACGGCCGTGGGTATGGCACCTCCCACACGTGAGGCAGGTGGGGTCTGGCGGCTGCACCCGTCCGCCCCCGGTTGGCTTCAGCCATGCTGCAAAAAAGGAAATGGCCGGATTTGCCAGGAAGACATCAAGGAAGACAACAAAAGGCCATTTTTGGCAAACGTTTTCTTCCGCCAGACATAACGTTTATGAGGGAGGAGGCGGTTTCCTCTACAGGACAGGGCAGGGGTTCTTGGCATTAGGGGGTGCAGGAGGTCAGGTGCCCTATGTGGTGAGAGCCCTGGTTTGGTTCACAAGAGCCATATCTTTCACAGAAAGAACAGCATTTCCTGCCACAGCGACTCTTACAAGAGCAGGTGACTTTGCCAGAAGGGGGAGCTTACGGAGAAATGGATTCTCTTCCTGAAGTCTCAGAAAAAAATGGCAGATGCAATTTCTCTTGGCAGGGAAGTCCCCAGGGTGCTGATGTGCAGCAGGCCCCTTGCTTTGTCCAGGCTCACACTGGGGAGTAGTGCAGCCACAGGAAAACTCGTGACACATGGTGGTTAGCTGCAGGTCCCCACTACGTGGCATGTTTGCTACTGGGCTCCTTGGCTGAACCATCCAGGGACTGTGAACCTGATCCGTGAAGCTTCTCCTTTCCTCCTTCCTAGAGTCATTACTTTGGTCACGTTGAAGCCTTCAGAGACTGGATTAAGCCTCCCATTCCCAAATGACTGGGGCACAGAGGAGATTTTCCTCATCAGAGATGGCAGCATGGACACCAGGGAGGAGCATGACTCTGGTCAGACCGTACAAGGATCCTCTTTGCCACAACATAGTCAGGGCTTTCAGGTGTCCTTCCTCTCCCCCCTTTAGTTCCTTGAGACAAACTATACTGCTTTTGTCCTGACTACAAGCACGCTCAATATTCAGTCTCTCCAAGACCTGGGAACACTCCTAAAAAGTGAATTGCTCCCTCCTGAGAAAACAAGTAAGATGGAGGCAAGAAGATGCTGAGGCTACAGACAGTCTTTGAAATGAACCTCTTGATCTGGGGACAGACCAGCTTTGTCTGTTTTGGAAAAGAGAGGAGCTAGCTCAGTGCACCTTGGGAAAATACCTTCTTCACTGTGGCACTGAGTCCGAGAAGGAAAAACAGTCTGTTCTGGAAAACATATACCATTTACTTCCAAAGAGATCATCCCAGGACCAAATACGCCCTGGGAACATCACACTGTGTGGAAGGCAGGGAATGTCTACAGTTCTTTGAGTGACCAAAAAAGAAACAATAAAAAAGCAACAGCCCAAAAGACAGTAACTGATGTGAGTCACATTAGTCTGAGAGGAACATCCGCTATGTACAGCAAGTGCCTCTGTCCCTTGGGATGAGAGGGTATGTTCCCACAGGTACTGGAAGAAGCCTTGGATCTTCCTGCTCCAGCTGGCTGGGCAGAGCTCAGCCACTGTGTCGGAGCACAGACACTGAAACAAACGAAACAAGAACAACAAACCCCACCGTGTTCCTCAGGGTTCCCGGTGTATCTCTGCTTCTCTCCCTCTGTGTGTCCCTACAAGTGTCTCTGCCTCTTTAGTCTATGGTTCCCGGGTGGATGCTGAGGACTGGTGGCTCTAGGCAAGTGGGAGAGTAGTTGAGGTGAGGCTCTTTGATCCACAGCAAGGGAACCCCATTCTTGCCCTCCGAGTTCTTGCTGGAGTTTCGGCTCTTGAACCGCACCAGAAGGATGGTGATGATCAAGATTCCAAAGATGGGGAAGGGGTAGAAGAACACAAAGTAGAAGAGGGCATCATTGGAGCAGATGACAGACTGCAGCGTGGAGCCTGGAAAGAGACACAGGGTGGTCACATTTCATGGTTTCTCTCTAATCAGGGCATGCAAACTTCCTCAGAAACATAGAAAACCAGATGTTCATTAACAGGGCATATTTCAGCTTTATCCCCCCAAGAGCCTCATGAGTGATAGAGTCCTCCCTGGTGGAGATCTTACAGTATCTTATAAAGCAGGGAGCCTTGCAAAGCTTGTATTCTCTCAGAGGTGCTACACAAAGGCAGCAGCACCTCAGGATCTCTATCTCCCTTAAGGGCCTCCAAAACCCTCATGACTTCAGTTACCTCTGGGGCCTCTAAACCATGCAACAGCTTCAAGAGTTGATGTGAGGACACCCGTATGCTACAGCCTATGCTCTTGTCCAGAGCTAATCCAACTTCCCCCAAAGGGAAATCCCAGTGGGTGGCAAGGTCCACCCCCACTGACTCAAGACACACCAGGTGGTAAATGCTGTGGGTGAGCAGCCCCAGTACAGAGCTAAAAAGCAGTGTGGCTACTCAAGGCAAAGCACGAGCTGGCAAGAACCATTGAGCTGATTGGAAAAGTACCAGCACCACACCCACTCCACGCCCCAGTCCCACTCTCTCCTTGGTCTTTACATCTTGGTTGAACCACAGATGCAGGGCACACCAGGGCCATGGCCCCAGACAGTCGTCACCTCTTCTCACCTGCGTCCTGCACGTGCACAGCAACCATCCCTGACTCCTCCTCGGCCAGCCGGTACCAGACGCCGTTGGGATTCGCCAGCCACTCCTCCACGCGGCACGAGTAGTTGCCCGTGTCGGCAGCGCCAGCCTGCAGCACCGTCAGCCGGAAAAGCACCGCCGAGAGCCTCTGGAAGCGCAGGCGGCCCACCCAGCGACCAGCCTCGGGGCTGAAGATGGCATCAGGGCCCACACTAAGCACTGCTTCCCTCTCTTCGTCCTCCTCCTCCCCCTCCTCCGCGTGGTCGCCCGCGTCCTTGGCCCGCAGGTTGTACCACGTCACTGCGAAGTGGGACTCGGGGCTGGAGCGGGACAGGATGCTGCAGTCCAGCGGGAACGACTCCTTCTCCTGCACCGTGAGGTTGGCAGTGGCTGTGTCCACTTGCAAGGTGGGATCTGGGATGAGAAAAATCAAGAGGTGAGCGCTGAGCTATGATCAAAACCATCCTATCTCAACACAAACTGTCATGACTCTGGTGCTGGGCACGATCCAAGCAAAACCCGAAGTTTGATGCAGCCTGCCAAGACTCACAAGGACCTGTGAGGCCAACCCTGCAGGCACAGCATCCTCACCTCAGGATTCACCGTCTGGCACGAGGTCAAACAGCCGCTGGCTGCAAGCACCACCCTTCCCCTGCCCACCCTCACCCCAACTAAGGGACGAGAGGAGAAAGCTGCTGCAGCCCGTCCAGACATGCTGTGTCAGGACAGCAAGGTTTGGTGCGTGTGCGGATGAGCAATGTGCTACTCCTCCCCAGCTACTGCTGCACAGAACATTGCACTCCCTACTTTTTATTTCTTTGAGAGTGCTCAAAGGATTTAAAAATCATTATGACAGAAGAGAAGAAGACCTTTTCCAGCTGCTTGGAAAGTCATTTAGGAAAAGGTTCCTCCATGGAGATGGTCTCAACACTGATGCAGCAAGGATGCTCCAAAAGTCTTCCTCTCATTTTTTTTCCTCTAGTGCTTGCTGCAGGGTTAAAGAGATGTTTTTACCTGAGACACAGTGGCCAGAACCCACGATGAGTTGATTAAAGGCTGACTTCAAGAGCAATTAACATTTGGTTTAGTCATCTTGCCAGGGAGCACATACTCCAGGGATCACAATCAGTCTGGATCTAAGCTTTCATTTAAAGATTAAAAAGCCCTTTCCAAAGAAGGAGCTGAGCAGAAGGGCAAGTCGATAGCTCACCGAAGAGAGAGGCACTTTCTCCTCACTTTGGAGAGCTGGGCAAGCCCTCCCTTGTGCAGACCCTGGGTGTCCCTGCAGCAGGGGGCTGCTGTCCCTCAGCTCTTGTCAGCCACAGGGCTGCTGTGCCCAGTGGGGTTCTCATTACAGCACCTGCGCAGCACTTTTTAAATGGTCCCATGAGGAAAACCTTCATAAAGGCCAGAGCTCTTCAGGCCATAAGCAATATGAGCATTTACAGTTCACATCTTCCCAAAGAAGACTCCTGAGCAGAAACAGGAATGAGTTAAGTCATGAAATTTTGGGGACTACTGTGGTAAAAAAAGACAGAAAGGAAGGAAACAGCTTGTCAAAACTAACAGAAAGCCTTCCTCACCTTTAGCAGGTTAAGCAGAAAGAGGAGAACTGATGTTTGAAGGTGCTGAGAGGTTTTTCCCCCCCCCAACTCTGCTGATGATTATAGCCCTTACAGATGAGGCTGGAGATCCTCACTAATGAGACATGAGTCACAAGCACCATTAGTCATTTTGTTAAGTACCGACTGCTATGAAACAAAAACAAACAACAACAAAGCACTTTTAGGGAAAAAAAAAATCTTCAATTAGTGCACTCCCAACTCCCTCGATTCTTCCCACTCCACATTCTTCTGCAATTCAAGAGAAGCCTCAGAGATTTTTCCTGCTGTTCATTATCCTCTCCATCAGGGCTGGCAATTATCACACCGGATGGAGAGCTGTACTGACAACCCAGCACGGCACAGGGATTGCCTGGGGAGGTCTCTCTGCTCGTGCCACTTTGGCCAGCAAAACTTCCCAAGCAAAGACATGGCAGATAAGAGCTCTGCTGTTTCCTGAGAATGCTCCTCCCTCCACAGTACAAATCTCTGCCAGGAATGACCACTAAAATCTTTCCAGAACCTCGTGCTTTTGCCAGCACTACTGCACAGTAAAGAGGCTGACATCTTGCTGGAATGGGCAGGCATGAAGCACTGCAGAACATGCAGAGAGGTTGCTTTAGAAGCTGGAAAGCACTTGGTGAAGGAGGACTGTACTGTTATTTGTCCTACAGCCTTTAAGACAGCCATTTAATTTTGAGTCATGTGTCTCAAAAACTAGGGAATTTGTATTTTCTAAGGTAAACTGCCTTTGCATCTTATCTGTTGTTAAAACAGGCAAAACAGCACAGTACTCTGAGAATCTGCTTTTGAGGGTTTGGGAGTCCAGCAGTGCTGGTCAGTCTTAAGAATCATCTTTTGGGAGCACAAGAGCAGGCAACTCCACTGTGTCCTAAGTCAAGTAATGCTGTCTGAACAGCAGCTCCTTGTGGAGCTCAAGAGGAGAAAGAAATTGTACGATCTCTGGAAGCGAGGCTCTGCAGGAAGATTACTGTTTATGAGCTGTAGTTCATATATGCAGGGAGAAGACACAAATGTCAAAGCTCAGTCCGAGTTGAAATTGATCAGTGTTGCGTCAGCACTTTTTAAGGTTGTTAAATAGCAAAAAGATGTCTGAAGAAAATGCTGAACTGATACCTGTTGAAGATGGTTACCTATTTAATAAGGATGAAGAAAAAGCAGAGGCATTCAATGGTTTTTTTTGCCTGAAAGACCTTGGGCTGCCCAGTCCCATGAATCAGAAGACCACGAGTGCAGGAAGAGTAACTTTTCCATCTGCAGACTCTGAAACTGTGAGGGATCAGCTGAGTGTCCACAAGTCCATGGGGCCTGATGGGATTCATCAGGTGTCACAGGAGGACCCCTCCTGAACATCATCCAAAGGGCCCTGGGAATCTGGGGAAGTGCTTTTTGGCTGGAAGCTGGCCAATATATATTCCAATTTACAAGAAGGATATGAAGGAAGATCCAGGAAACTACAGATCTGTTAGTCTAACCTCAGTTCCTGGAAAAATTACAGAGATTATCCTGGGTACTACTGAAAGGCTTTCAAAGAACAACGCAGTCATGAGACACAGCCAACATGGCTTCACAAAGGGGAAGTCTGGTTAAATAATTTAATATCCTTGTGTCACCTGCTCTGTCAGTAGATGAAATGAAAGCAGTGGATGCAGCTTTTCAATTTCAGTAAGGCTTTTCATATTGTCCCTCACAGCAACCTTCCAACTGTGCAATGGGGAGGTTCATGGTGCATTGGGTGAAGAACTGGCTGAAGGGCAGAGTTCAAAGGGATGGAGTGAATGGGGCTACTTCTGGCTGATAAGTGGTCACCAGTGGTGTTCCTCAGGGTTCAATTTTAGGGCCAGTGCTGTTCAATACACTTATCAAAGATCCGGGTATAGGAGCTGAATGCACCATTATAGCAAATTTGCTGACAATACCAAACTGGGAGGTGCTGCTCACTCACTCACTCTCTTGAGGGACAGGAGGCCTCACAAAGTGATCTGGATAGACTAGAGCTCTGGACTTTAATAAATGGAATGGAATTTAACAAGTTGAAATGCCTGGATTTTACAGCTAGGTCCAAGTAACACCATGCGCAAGTAGAACTGGGAGAGGAGTAGCTAGAGATCAGCCCTGCAGAAAGGGATCTGGGGATGCTGGTTGACAGCAAGCTCAGTAAGACTCAGCAGGGGTGCCTCCACTGCCCTCTTCTTATGAAAGGACCCTGCCCCTGGGGCACACACCTGAGAAGCACAGGTAGCTTCTTCCATCCTATTCTCAATCAAAATGTGAGTAAAACCAGGAATCTACCCTATTTAATCTGCCAAAAGCGCTGAAAAAAAAAATCGTATATGCAGTGACAAAATGCCAAGCCCATCTCATTGGATTTGCAGAACCTGCTCTACGCTCTCTCCAGAAAAGCAAGACTGCAATCACGAAGACATTTCAGTGCAATCAAGAAGGAAAAAGGAATCAGCACGGTCTGGCCGGTGGTCCTGCCCTGTGCCTGGACCCACTGTCGCTGGCAGACGGTGATTCCTGTTTGCCCAGGAGGGCACAAGGCCGCTCAAGGCAGCTGGCACCGGATCCCACTCACCTGGCTGCTTGACTGTGAGGCTGATGAGCCCGGAGAGGTCCTCTGCCCGCTTGTACCAGCGGTCACCGGGGTCGAGCAGCCACTCCTCCACGCGGCAGCTGTAGGCCCCGCTGTCCCGCACGGTGGAGTTCTGGATGGAGAGCAGGAAGAGGCCTGGGGCCGGGCTCTCCAGGTGCAGCCGGCTCCGCAGGTCCCGCGGCGCCGCCGCCGGGTCCCCGTAGTGCAGCGTGCTCTGCCGGCTCAGCCAGACCACCAACTCCTGCTGGGCACGGCCTGGCCGCCGCACGGACCACTCCACCAGCAGCTGGGATGAGGGGCTGGTCCGGTTGCTCACCAGGCACTCCAGGGTCACCCACTCGTTCTCCAGCACCGTGATGTTTTTGTGGGTCTGGTTGACCTGCAGGCAGTTATCTATGGGAAAAGCCCATTAGAAATGCAATGTGACCAGGGGCTGCAAGGGTCCTTTGGTCTCCCCACAAGCCTTTCCCGCATGGCCACAATCCTGGGGTGTGATGAAAGGAATAAGGAAGTAGAGGAAAAAAATGACAGAGAAAGGAAAGGACAAAGAAAAATAGAGGAGGAGAAGAAAATAAGGCTTGTGGTTTTTTAGGGTCTTCTGAAAATTTCAGGCTAGCCACCAACAATGACCCATTCAGTGCAGGCAACTGGAAACCCACAATCTCCCAGCAGGACCTGGGAGGTCCTAAGTGCACAGAGACCTAATGAAGGGAGATCACACCTCACTCTCTTCTTGTTCTCCTCCTAGGACCAGACAGTAGCCTGATCACACCCCAACCAGAAAGCTCCCCTGCTGTGGAAAAAGGAAAAAAACCAGCAAGGTGGAGAACAGAGAGCTGATTGCAGGGAACCCCCACTGCAAAAACAAGAAGTGGCATGAGGGCAAAGTCACATGCAGTGTGGGAATGTCCCTGGTTTTTGCTCCACAACTTCATTGATACACAGGAGGGTGACTGGAATCCGCTCTTTTATGCAAAATGACGTGTCGAACTCTCCTAAATCCCTCACAATTCTTTCCGGGGCCAGTCTGGATTTCCCTGGTACCGCTGCAGCAAGCAACAAGCAGTGTAGTTCCCAGAGAGAGGTGGGCAATGCAAAGGAGGGGGCATTCACAGCTTCCCTGTCCCTGACCACCCCTCAGCCAGCTTGGGACTTTGCAGACAGAAACGAGGAGCTGGCACTGGCAGCAAGCCATGGCCTGCTCTGCTTTCTGCGTGTGTGACCAGGCAAAGCTGCACTGGGGACCATATCCAATATCCCTCTTGCACCCTTGGTCCACAGAGCTTGTGTCTAGCCAGCCAAATCCAGGCAGAGAGAATGCACTAAGCACCCTACTCCAGCCCTGATATCCAACCACATCCATCCTGCCTGAGGGACTTTATCTTCCGCACACAGGCGGCTGGAGCAAGCAAGGACAAGGCAGGCTTCCTCATAAAGTACCAATGCTCTGGACAGTACTTGCTTCCCTGCCTCTTCCCTTTGCCCCAGCTTCTGGGGGCTATATTTAGCTCCTCCATCAGCTCACCTTTATCAGTGTCGTTCACTGCCACGGAAACCACCCACAGAGCAGATTTTTCCTTTCCTGGCAGCCAGCTCCCCACCATATTAAATGTTATTCCCATCTCACGTGCAAAGGGAAAAGAGACAAGGCTCCCTGTGCTCGCCAGGATACAGTCACAGAGTAAAATTAACTAGTGTGCAAGACATAAAAATGCTTTCCCAGGCAGGCACACAGGGGTCCTCCCTCAGTAAGTCGCTAGCTGACATTCTTGCTACAGGATGCCGTCAAGGATAATGAAACCTGGCTGGATGCAGTGGCCCTATAGGCTCTGGGGGATGGACAACTTGCATATGGGAACACTAAAAGGCACACAAGCTCAGTCTAGAGGGACAAGAGTCCCATCAAAGAAGGGAAAACACTCCCTCCACTCAGGGATGTGCAGGCATAAGGACGCAAGGACAAGGTGGCAATCTCACAGGCCGTGCACAGGGAGCCAAGGCCAAGAGGACCCCACCTGGCTGCTTGACGGTGACCTCGGTCCGCCCTGACACCTCCTCTGCCAGTTTGTACCAGGCGTGGTTGGGGCTGAGCAGCCACTCCTCCACGTGGCAGTAGTAGCTGCCGCTGTCCCGCACCTCTGCCCGCTGCACCGTCAGGCTGAAGAGCCCGCCCGAGGCGGAGCGCTCGAACTGCAGCCGGCCCCGCAGCCCCTCCTCCTCCGCGTAGGTGCCGTACTCGAAGGCCGAGCTGTGGGTGGTCTTCAGGATGAGCTTTCCATCGGCATCCGAGGGCTTGTGCACGTACCACAGCACAGCGAAGTGGGAGTCGGGGCTGGTCTGGGATTTCACCGAGCAGTTCAGGGGGATGGGCCGGTTCTCCACCAGAGTGATGCTCCGCTTCGACTTGCTCACCTGCAGCTTGGTCACTGTGAGGGGGGAATGGAGAAGGATGAAGAGAGGTGCGTCACTAACACAGGAAAGAAACTCACTGGATTTGGGGTGGACCGGAGAGTCCCCTCTTGCTTGGGTCCCATTTGCCTTTAAGACATTCAGATATTCTACCAAATCTCTCTTTTCAACCCCTATCTACTCCTGGATCCTCCCACTGTGTCCCTCAGCAAGAAAGGCTGCTTTTTCACAGCCTGACCTTTAAAAGACTCTTTTTAATTCATAGTGGTCTAAGGCACCAGATTTAGTAAGGCGACTACACCCAAACTCAGTGGTTTTTCTCATGGTGAAATCATACCACTTGCACCTCAGGGCAATGAGCTGTTGGCCAGTTCCAGAGAAAACAGTTCTGAGAAAGTGAATTAAATGAGACCCCACTGCTGTCACATGGCAGCCATCGCAGTGAGAGGTATCCCACACACACGCAGTAACTAGGAGAGGAAGTGCAAGGCACAACTGGAAAAGGAGAAAGAGCACCAGACTGGAAGGGATCAGCAGGGAGCAAGCTCTGCTCCCACAGCCAGGTGATCTGGCTCCAAGTCCACCACAAACTGCACAGCCTAGGTCGAGTCACAGGCCCATCACCTCTCTTGGCTTCCAAGCACAAGCGCAGCTCCCACGCTGTAGCTAAGCAGTCCCATGGTGCTGAGCATGATACAGCAGAATCATTAGCTCTAGCTCCTGTAAAGAGAGTCACAGAGATTCCCAATTCCTCTCTCCCTGTACAATCACAAGAGAGGGCCTCTGCTGCAGTGTGTGCTGACGCTGTGCTTGTCACTCAAGCCCTGAGCCAGGGCATTCCTGTCGGCAGGGGAGCACACAAGGCGCCCTCCTGTGACACTTGTGCTCGCTGTGCCTGGAGCCCCTGCTGACTACAGACGGGGCAGAGGGGCAGCTCCCACCCAGCCAGACACACCACTCCTCTCAGCAGCTCCCACAGCCCTCCCCTCCTTCACCTCTCCTCACACAGCTGCTCCCCTCTGAAAGGGGGAATGCTGCCTTGCTGCTGACAAGCTGCAAATCTCTTAAATAAAACTTAAAGAGTGCACGGGTACAAGTGGCACGACAGGCACGAACAACTGAAGGCTGCCAGGGGACCTGTGCCCATCCACACCCTGGAAACACATCCCATGTATCCTGTGTTTGCGAGGAAGCAATGTTGTCCTCTCTCTCTCACCAAGGCACGGGCTCCTTGCTTTGCATCCAGTTTCCCTTGGGCACCAGGGCCTCGGATGCCTGTCGGCACAAATGATGAGTGATGGCGCCCAGGGGGAGGATGGGCACAAACAACTTCAAATGAGAGAAACTCCCACCACAGCAATGCTTTCTGTGCTATCACATCTGAGACAGGCATCCTGGTATCGCATCAGATGTTCCCCTGGAGCCTGGATTGCCTGTAGCTTTAATCAGTATGCTAATAAAGACTCCGTGGCTGTGGTATGGCATGCAGACACTGCAGGAAGGAAAGGAGAGGAACTGTCCTTGTTATTCCTCCCTAGGGACTTCAACCTAATGGAAAGAGTCAGCGTCACCCTCTTGCCATATCCCAGACACATTCCTTCCCCTTTGTTTCACTTCAGGACAACAGCTTTACCAACCACACCCACCCTCATCCCACCTTTTTGGCTCACCATTGGTTAAGAATGGTTATTTCGAGCACTAATCAATCTTCCAAGTCCCTAGGAGACGAACCAATAAAGGAGAAGGTGGCTCGCAGCAGTCTCCTCTCTCCCCCAGCCCCCTTTCCAAACAGTTTATTTTTAATTGGTACTGGATTATTTTCTGCAACCGTTACTACGGAAACCTTTGTTACTATAGCAACTGTGTATGTTAAGTCAGTGGCCCTATATCTATTAAAATGCAGTATATACACACGCTGCGTGTGGTGGGTTGCTCAGTATCAACACACACACACACAGACAAAGCCAGGGTACACACAGAGCAGAGCTGCTGAGAGGCAAGCACCCCTCTCAGTGCTCTTCCCACATTGCAGCACCTCCAGGAGATGAAAATGAGGACTACTGACACGGATTAATTCTAATCTTAGTGTTTGGGGCAACAGACCCACCTTGTACATGACAGATGTATTCCACTGAAGTAGTGAGGGCTTGTTCCCAGACTGTAATCACAGTAATTGTCACTGTGTACAAACAGCACGGACCCCTGAGGTCATGCAAGGACTCTTAGATGGCCTCTCAGCAGCTTTCCCTGCACTCATGCAACCTTTGGGAAGAAATCTTTTTGAGAGTAATGGGGAAGCAATCTTATTAACTCCGGCAAAAATGAGATCTTAAATTTCATCCCCCCCCGCATCGTTCCAAGCCATCCTTGGCAGCCACTGTAGCCAGCAGTCAGGAATTTGCCCACATTTGTGCTGAGATATTGATGAGGTAGCGCTTCTACAGCTGCTACCAGTTGGAGCAGCAAGCCCTGGCAGGGAATCACAGGTCTTCCCTTTGCCAGACTGCACTCTTGCAGAGGTTCATAACACTGTGCACCAAGTTTCCTCTAGATTAGAGGTATCAGTGATATGTAATGACATCCCTGCCAATGCATTTTTCATCAAACATGAATTATTTTCCTAAGGGTGGCACACCATGGAAGATGCAAGTGCAGGTTCTGTTTCCCTCCCACAGAATTAGACAGGACATTCTTAGTCTTCCAATTCTGTGAATGCCAGATGCTTCCACGTCCTGCTGCTGGTTCCTGCATAGTATAGAGGCATCCATCTCTTCTTCATTACCTTTTGCACATCCTATAGAAATGACTCAAGGCTTTTATGGACCGGTTTGCTTGCCCATGCAGGGGAGAGATCCTGGTTACGACATGGGAAGCTTTGTGGGGTAACTCAATACTTCTGCTCTCCCATGGGGCTGACCGTCAGCCACTCTTCACAGACACACAAACAAATCCACAACGCTCATTTTGCATTTGGGAAAAACTAAAAAGGGGAAAGCAGATAATACTGAAGTTAGTGGTCCAGGGTAATGGGAATGGTACAACACAATGCCAGGGAGTCCGTCCATCTCTTCCTGTTCTAGTGATAAGCCCATTCCAGTGCAAACTGAGTCTCTCCATGCCACATGCAGCCTGCCAGGTTGTGTTTAAAGATGCTGCCATGACATGGAAATGGTTGTAGCTTGCTGGTGCACGAGTCAGGTTTCAAGAAGTCTGACACCCCAGGCACCGAGCCAGCCAAACCTCGCCCTACTGACATGGGGGAAACTCCCTTTCCAGGCTTGAGGATTTGCCTGGGCAGAGCGCCAGGAAAGGGCTTGGCCTTCAAATGCTGAGTTGATCCGGTGTGCCCCAGGGGCTGGGGTTTAGGTGAGGCAGGGCAGGGCTGCCCCAGCCCGTGTCAGGCAGCAGAGGTGGTGGGCACAGCGGTGTGAACAGACACGGTTACCCAGCACTTTCTGCTGCGCTGTCAAGAGGCTGATGTTCTCTTAACAGCCTCCCAAACATCTGCTCTGTGAGAGGAACAGGTGTCTGTGTCTAGGTGAAGTTATCATGCATATCATCTGCAAACCATAATCCTGTTGCCACAATGTCTCCTGGCTCCCTGGAGAGTGTCAGTAAAGAGGATATTGTACCTTAATGTACTGTAATTGGCCCTACATAAGCTATTAAGGCTTTCATTTACACTGGCAACAAGTCATGGTTAGAAACCTCTTAGTTTTTTTTATCATTATCTCAAGATGCCTGTGGCAGCTTCTAGTCCTCAAAGCTTGCACCTCTGGCTGGGAACTCAGGTCAGACACACCACAGCAGGCTACGACACAGCCAGGTCCTCTACAAGCTGATACATAGTAGGGGTCCTCTCCACACCATCAAGCAGGCATCAGTCTCCTCAAGTTGAGCATGTGGTAAGCACAGTTATACCAATATTTGAGGGAAGGGAGAGCAGTCATCAGAGGAGGAGGACAGAGACAGTGATGTGATTGATTCATGGTTTTTTCTGCTGACTTGCTGCCTCTGGGCTCCCTCCCCTCTGTTTCCTCATCATCAAGCTGAGGTTACAACACTTACCTTTAAAAAACACTTTGCAACCCGTACCTGAAAATGCTGTGATAAGGAGATGCTCCCTCTCAAACACCTTACATCATTTTGCCTTGTAGGCAGCAAGAAAACATAACAGCAGGAGTTTACTTCCCACCTGGGAGCCACTATTACCAAGTCCTGGGAATGGCAATGTTTAATTGCAGCTGAAGATACTGTCTCCCCAAAACAGCCCCACACAAAACCCCAGAACATTTCCCCTGCAGCAGCTGTGGCATAGAAGGGTGGACAGGAGGATGGCCACCAGCATCCCAGAGAGTCTCCAGAAAGCCCTGTCACCACAGCAGGAGGCACTGTCCCACTTTGGAGGCTACTGCTCACTGGGGAGAGCTTCTCCAGAGAACACTTTTGCTTCCAAAGAACTGATGAAATGTTGCAAAAAGTTTTCTGGGGGAATGCCCTACTTTTAAAAGCTTCCACTGAGATTTCACTGTGCTGAGGTGTGTGTGCAGGGGGAGCAGAAATGAGGCCAGCCCAACCTGAGCCCAGCCCTGGTTTAACACCATACAGGGGTTTAGCAGGCTGATCAGGAGAGATTCTTTTCCAGGAGCACAGCCCCATGGTGACTTCTACAAGGAACCCCTCTGTCCCCAGCACACCCAGCGTACAACCCTGAAGGGCACTGGCCAGGCCTTTGGCACAAACTCAGCCATTCCCTCAGCCTGTGGTCACAACCCAGAGGTGCTTCATCATTTCCCTCACTAGGGCCTGAAAAGCAATCGGTGCCTGGGATTCAAGAGACCAGTGTGCAGGTTACTGCCACAGGCTTAGGCAAGTACTAACATTCAGACCTCTGCCAGCTCTTCTCCCTTCCACAAAGCAGGGTTGAGGAGCCTCCTCCACCTCCCCAGACACTGCAAGGACTCCTGCTTTAATGACTGAACGGAGTCAAGCAAGTACACGCCAGCCTACTGATTCAGCATGGCAAGAGCTGGCTGACTCACGTTTATTAGGTTAGTTGAAAGCACACCAACATTCAAAAGGGAAAGATGTACAAGCCCTTTTGGAGAGGAGGCATCAGAAGAAAGGCATTTGCAGAAGGGAAGAACCCGAGATGCTCCTAGGAGGACTGTGCTCATTAAGCTTAACCACAGCATAGAAATCACAGCAAAGTAAAGACAAAGACTTCCAGCACCCGGGCAACCTCCCCAGAGAAGGCAGGAACACGGCAGCACAGCTCCCAGCTCTGGCTATTCTCTTTTAACTGAACACAATTCCTCCTGAAACTGGATTAGTGAGGTTGCAAATTGCATTAGCCACCATGGGAGGCTGCTGGTGCAACAGAAGCAGCAGAAAGGGAAATAGCATTAGACTTTGCCTGCCATTATTACTGCCATTATTAACTTGTCACTTTACTGTAGTGTTCCTATAACAATGAATTATTTCCTGCAAACAGGCTGACATGATTGAATTACTGGGAGAGCAGTTCTGTGGGAAGGAAAACAGCGTTAACCCTTTCCTGAGGAAGGCTCAGCTTCAGCCCCCTCCCAAGTGGTCAGACAAAAGACCTGAGGCTGTGACTCTGAACACCACCAAGTGACCTGCATTTCAACATGTTCAGCAAGTTGCTGCAAGTCCACAGCCCAGCAGGCAGCCCAGACACTCCCCAGCCTCACAGCTGCTGCTGCAGCAGCAAGACCAGCCAGGTATTTAAGCAGCTGTGCAAGTCCATGCTGACCATCACTCATCCAACAGCCCTGCCCAGCACTCAGCCTCAAGCACAGGACTGCAGGACACTGTGCTACTGCAGACTGGGGAGTGCAGTTTGATGCTCTCAAAATGGTGCCAGAGGGTGCTGTGGCAAAGGAGAACAGGCACCTCTCCTCAAACCCTATGGTGGATCCACTTGATTATCCGCACCCCCACCAGCTGCAGCCCCAAGAAATTTGATCATCCCTAAGTCCCTACAAGTGGCCTCATGCCCTGCCCCTCCCCAAAAACAGCACAGTCAGACTGCACCAAACGCTGGGGGAGCAGGTCAAGTCCATCTCTGCATGTGAAGACTGCAGGCAGCGACAAGGACATCTGCTTGGCTAGGAAACAGCCTGGGATTACGAGCTGTGCCGGAGCCTGTGGAGCAGCTAACAAACTACCAGGTAACCAAGTGGGGCCTCGGGGAGGAGTGCATGTGTGACCCAGAAAGGCTCTTTAAAGCCCAGAAGCCATACATCTGCCAGCACATACAAAAAAGGCAAGGATGAAAAAAAGCCGGGAAGCTCACAGCCTCCCAGGTCCAGCCTAGGCTGAGACCACCAGCTGGGATGTGCCACTGGCCTGGAAAAAATGGGACTTTCCCCAAGAAGCAGGAACCGTAAGAAACAAATATACCCCAAAGCAAAATGCCTCACAAACTTAAACCCAGACACTTTCCTGCAAAACCCTGAAATGCATATAAAAGTTCTGCACAAGAGAGAGGAGGGGAAGGAGGAATAAAAGATTCCCAGCATGAGTTGTGCCTGCTGTCAGAAAACAATATACGGCTCACTGATCACTTGTAAATTAAAATATGGAGATAGGATCACTGGAAGATAAATTCAGTACCAAGCTACAGCCACTGAGGATAAAGAAATAAAAAAATAACATACCGAGATATTTAATCAACTCCTCATCAGAAAAATTTCAAACAAAGGAGAGCTCTGCCAATTAGGAAAAAAAGTAATTAAATGCACCCGAAGAGCAAGTTGTAACACACACAGCAGCACTACACAGCAACTCCCATGCCATGCTGGAGGCTGGATTTCCTGAGATAATTCTTCCCTCAAAAAAAACTTGACAGTTTTGTGCAGTTGCACGCTCAGAGCACAACTGCACCCTATAGCTCACGGCTGACTTTCGCACAAGCTGTGTTTGATTTAGGCAGTTTTGGCAGCTCCTGCTGAAAAACAGAGTGCTGGGTGGACAGAGATGAGCTGCTTAGGGTGGTGTGAAATGTAATCTTCTTGCTGTCCAGAGAGCAAGCTCTCCAAACAGACCTCAGGTAGGATCAGGAGATCTTTTGAATACTGCCCGCACCAGCCCAGCCAGGGTCAGGTGCTGCTCTCATGCAAAGAGAAGTCCCCTGAGAAGGACCCAGCTGAATCTATCCAAGCACTAGCTCACTCCACTCACCTTTAACTGCTCCTTTCCACTGGGCTAGCTTTCTGCAGGTGTACTAAACTGAGCTGGTGCACAGCAGGACCTGTGCCAGCACAGTCTGTGGGACAGACCATGCAGCCAGCAGCCTGCATTGGGGATGAGGATTATCTCCTTCTGTGCAGCAAAGTGCCAGATCAGCTTCACCTGCAGGAGCTTACTTCCCACCTGAGAGCCAAGTCCTGGGAATGGCAATGTTTAACTGCAGCTGAAGATACCATTTCCCCAAAACTGAATGCTCATGGATGATGCTGCTTCTGTAACTAGTGAGTACAACTAGTGCTGGAAGAAGAACCAAGTGAAATGAGCCATCTGTCATTTCTTAAGAAATTGTATTCTTGAACTTTTTAAGGAGTGAGGACATATTTCAGCATAATACACTAGAGATCAATCATCATCTGCACTCCCAGCTTCTCTGTTAATTGGGACAAGGAAAACTATAGTAATTTTCTTTAGCAGCATCCCAAATGCCTATTTAAGAAAGTAAGATAGCCTTGAGAGAAAACCTTTATGTATACATACATATGTTAAAATAAAAGACCCTGAGCCACAGGTTCAGCATGTTTGGAGCCATTTTGCTGTAAGGAAGCAGATCTCAGGTTCAGTGAACCCAGGAATTCAGTCTTTGACCAAGGTCAGAACATGCAGTTTCTCATGCCTGGAGAAGCATTCCTCAGGAAACATAACACAGAAAAATGATGCAGGTCCATGCACAGGGATGGACTGCCAAAGGTGCTGCTTGGCCATATGGGGAGGGACCCCTGGGCTGGGCACTGCTCTGACTGGAGGGCTGGGAATGCAGCAAGAGAAATACTGTGCTGCTGCAGCACTGAGCCTGCTGGTCCCAAGGCCACTCACCTCATGGAGGGCCGAGGCTCCACGCAGAGACTGGGACAGGAGAAGAAAGTCAACACCTGCCTGCAAAGCTGCTCATCACCAGTCTCCCTCTCTCTCAAGGGCTGCCCTGCTGACTGTGCTTTTGAAATCTTCAAGGACAGGAGGAGGTACAAAGCTTTAAAGCTGGACACCATCTAAGTACTGCTCACTGTGGAGTATTTTAGTCGAAGGAGAGCAAACAGGGAATCGATGAGAAGCTAAAGTGTGTGGAGAGAAAGAAGCAGTTCAAAACAACATCAAAGAAGGTGCATGTGCACAGACTGCAAACAGGCTGACACCGTGGTTTTGTATATCCACGCTGCAAACGGGAGTGGAAAACCACTCAGGAGATATCAAAGAGAAAAAGCAGAGAGTACTTTGAAATGGAAGTGAAAAAACTGGAGCTAAAAAGTAACCATGGAGAGAGCTAATTTGAAGAGAGCAACATATCTTGCATATGGCCCAGGTCTCCTGGCATTGTTAGTCTTGTCAGGGGGCTGAAAAGAAAGACTGCCTGCACTAAGATCAGTGGGCACACACAGAGAAGGCTGAGCCAGGTTAAGGTTGCACTAGGTGTAAGGATGCATTCCCACACTCCTCACCCTTGTGAAATGCATCCAAAATGCTTCATCCAGTTAAAGTTCAACTTCTCAGGTCACACCCCTAGGTGCATTTTCCAGGCTGGAGTCCCAAGAGAAACTGACTGCAATCAGCTCAATACACCCGGCTCTTGCAAAAGGCTCTCACAGGCAAATCAGCAGACGAGCCAAGCAGCACTGCTCCCAGAAGGAAAACCAAATGCAGGGAGAGGTGAATCATAACTCTGACCCCACAAGGCCAGCGTCATCATCCCCAGTACAGCATCAGGAATGCAGCAGCACATCCAGCATGAACTCCCTCCTCGGCTGCTTACACTCAGGAGGATATTTGGAGGAGAGAATGATGGCTCAGTGTGGAGAAAAAGCACCCTGGGGTGCTGGCCTGGGACAAGGAACTGTGCCAAGGAGGTGACAGCAAGTCTAAGTGGGGAATCTGTCCCAGAAGACCTGGCAAGTGTAGCAACAGAGCTCCCCAGGGCAAATGGGCAGGAGTAGGAGACTACTTGGGGTAGAAGGTAGGAGAATCAACCCTACCACTGCAATCTGCAAAAGAGAAAGGGCTCCAGCTGGGTCACTAATGCAGGTCTTATGCAAGGGGACAGCTCTGGGTCATGTAACACTGAGACCCTTCATTTCATGTGTTCAGTGTGCTGGAAGGAAAGAGCAGCAGCTCTGAGGAAGAACAGCAGGTCTTACCCCACTAGCAGTGAAGGCAAGGAGCAAGTCCCCAAGCACACAGGGAAAAGGAGACTGCTCTGCACTACAGCCACTGCTGCTGAGGAACAGGCTCCTCTCCTCTGAGCTCTTCCTGAACTCCTTCATCACTCAAGCAGGAGTACAATCATTTGCCAGATGGAGCAGGCAGCTGTAAAGCAGGGAAGCAGTGCTGTTCTACAGAGCAAAACCACTCTCGGATCAAGCACGCAGCAATCTGCAGTTTCCAGACTTCACTTCTGTAAGGAAGTTTCCAGCTCATTAATTTTCCTTGCTTAACTTTATTGCTGGATGTTGCTAGAAGCAAGAAGTGTCAGGTTAAACTGGAGACTTTGTGGCATTTAAAAACATTTGTTCCAGCCTCCATGCAAGAGTCTGGTCAGTATCCCACTGGCCACCTTAGCAGAAAAGGCATCTTTCACATCCATCCATGAGAGGATTCCCTAAACACTGAAATTACTAAGAATTACTAAGATGAGATGGAATAAAGGCATTGACAGTAATATCTGTGTTAAGGAAAGCTTCTCAATATACTCCACCAATGTCTTGGTAATTAATTATTTGAAAATCAGTCCTCCTCTCCCAGCATTAGGTACGCTATAAAGCAGCCTCCTTTTCCAGTTTTCCTCTGCCTCGTGCCCTCCTCATCTTCCCAGCATCCTCAGTCTTCATAGTCACAACCATCCACTGCTTGGCTGCTCAGTGAGCCTTCAGAGAGAAGGAGGAGCATGAGACTGAACAGTCTTTCTGTGGCTGCCATGGATGGGCTTGGACAAAGAGGTAAGAGCCCTTCATTCTCCACTCATCAGATTTCTCTGGCCACTGCTAGCCTAGCACAGCCACTCTCTGGTTTCCTGTGGAGAGCAGAAAAGTAGCAGAGGGCTCTGCACCCAAATGAATGCAGGGCTTCAGGGAGAGCACAGGCCTGGCTTGCCGGACCCCTAAAGTAAGGTTAAGGAAGAAGCAACCTGCAGCTCCTCCAAGGCCAGCCTGAGGAGCCTCCACCCTTCCCCTCCATGATGGTTTCAACTTGATGGCTCCTAATAAACCAAACTTTAAGAAGCAGCCCCTGGAGAGCTTCTGGAGCTAATTAATGCTCTAATGAAGAGCATGACTGCCTTGTTTGCTCGATGCCTCCCAGGTCAATCAATCTGCTGTAGACTGGCTTGCAAAAAAGCAGTGAGGAGCTCAGCCCCCTGGCAGATGCTCAGTTATCATCCCCTGGCATCCCTCCTCTCATATTCATTACTGTCAAAAACCCAGCAGCAAGAGGACAGATTTATAGAGGTGATTGCAGCTTTTCCCTGAGCGCCTGATCCAGAATTATTCTCAAAGGAACAGGACAAGGGACAACACAAGGATAGAGGGGTGGGGAGCTGCATGGGGAGGTGCATGAGTATGAAAGGGGCGAGAAGGTGCTCCGAGGGTGGGGGTGTTATGTGAAAGCCCTGCTTTCTTATTCTGCTGTTGCCAGACACACTCTCCAGCACTCAGACCCCGGGACTCTGCCGAATCGCCCCCTCATTTGTGCTGCAGGGGAGTGAAAAGTGCAGTAAGACACACAATGACAATGGCAATTTAATACAACAGCACAAATCTGCTCCAAGCCTCCTTGCTGAAAGAGAGAGCACTCTGCAGACACCCAAACCTGCCCAGATTGCAGCACAGCCCCCGTCATGCATTGTCTGCTGCCCTTGTCCTTCAGACCACACAGACACACACTGCTCCCAGACAGCACCTGCTGTCTCAGCGCTCCATTCCTGGACACCTGGCAGGGAGATGCAAGATCCAAGGAGATGGGAACAGAGCCTGCCTGACAGCCCTTGGGTCTTCCCCTTGACCTGTCTGAACCTATCTACCACCTTCCTCCCTCAGGCAGGACCCAGAGCCCAAGCGCTGTTTCCCATCCGTGCTGTGCGAGGAAGGGGGCAGGGGAACAGTGAGGTCAGCTGGCATCTCAGTGGGAGCACTGAGAGCTCAGCCTGAATCCAAATGCTTCCAGGGTCACTTGGATTCAAAAGGAATCCAAGTGCTTCCCCTAAAAGGTACCTCTGCTTCCCCTAAAATCCAAGGAAACTCTAAGTGCCAGGGAGTCACCACACACGTCCTCTCCAAGGACAGGACACAAGATCCTGATGGACCTCTTGCATATCAGCCCACTAAGCCTTGCATGCTGGGTGCTCTTCTCCACCTGCAAAAGGGCAAGGCAAAGGGCAAAGCAATATCCCTAGATGGGAAAATGGTGGTGAACCTTCAGGGAAAAGGAATGATGGCCTTGGGGATGAAAGACCCAGGTTTTCAGAGGCAGGCCAGATGCCGCAGCAGAAGGGGAGCCCCAAACACAAAAGAAATCTCCACTCCTGCACTTGGGGCTCCCTCCTAGTTCGGGCTGCACTGCTGTGCATGGTCTCCTGCCAGCTTTGCTTTCAGGGAAGCAGCTGGTGTGACCTGAGATGTACTTTTATTATTCTTCTCCTTCTGCTGCAACATGAGCTCACCAAGAAAGAAATAACAGGCATCTTGAGAGATTGGAAGTAAAAAGGAGAGCACTGCAATGTAGGGAAGTAAAACAGCAACAGGTTATCTAGCTAGTCTGGTCCCCAGTCATGTCTAACAGCCCCCAACACCAGCCTGGATTTCTGCCCCAGCCTACAGAAGTTGAAAGTCAGCAGTGGCCCTAAAGCAGTGCAGGTCTCTGTCCCTGCAAAGCCCACATGAGCTTTCCACCCAAGGTGTGCAGGCTTGCATGACACTGAGAAGAAGGCCAGGAAAGAGAGCTTTGGATCCCAGTGCTACTGCTGGTGAACTTACATGATATCTAAATCCTCTATAACCTCTCACACATACAGCCAGTACTCTTTATAGGGAATTTCCTCACGCTGCCCGTCTTTTGAACAGCTTCATGCCCAAAGGATCAGGAATGTCACTCTCAAAGGCCAAATCTGGCTCAGATGCCACACAGGAGACTTGTGCTATCCCACCTGCAGACCTTGTCCTCAGAGTCGGGCTAATGCTGCCATTGCCTGCCTTTCTTGCTTCCTCCTTCAGCCTCTACAGGTTTCATTTCTCAAAATACTGCTCATTTCTTCTCAGAGTAGGAAACGTTTCAAGTTTTGGATGTTTCAAACTGCTGGAATTCCCTCAGCACTACCTGTTTGCCACAAGAAAGCCATATGTGAAATGACTTTGTAGCCACATTAACACACGCAATTCAAAACCAGCACTGCCACCTCTGCAACTTCCACTCAGCACAGATGACATCTAGAAACACCACCCCACTGCAAGAGTGCCAAGGAGAGACAGCCTGAGCACTGAAACGGCAAACCAACACACCAAGAGAAGCTCCAGCACCCTGATCCTTAGGCATGTGGGATTTCACAAAGCAAGGAGGCCGCCACTAATTTACCTTTCTCTCCTCAACACACTTCAAAGGCTGATGTATACTGATTTCCATGTCTGCACCTGGAACCTGTCAAATAGAAAGGTCACTCAAACAGGGAGCAGGGGTTTGAGAGGGAGTGAGAATCCCCACATTGACTTACAGTCTAGAAACACATGCTGGCTCCATCTGCCAAAAGACCTGCACACAAGCCTTCTTTATGGTGTCCCTCAGTGGACTGGTAGCAGAGATAGGTCACCCCAAGCATATAGATCAAGGCAGACACTCATGGCTAATGGCAAATGAAAAGCTAGGAATGAGACACCAAATAGCAACGTGAAGTTATCTCAGATTAAGGTGACTGTAGTGGAACAGAAGCAGATAGACAGTGGTCTCAGCTGTTAAATGGTTCTGGGGTCCTGAATGACCCTTTCTGGAGAAGCCTTGGATATTTATCTGAAAACCAGCACCCACTTCATCAGCACAGGTATGACGGGGAGGGCTCTAGGACATTCATTCACAAGTCTGGGGAAGGTGTCTCCCTTATCATCCTGGATCCTCTCTGGAGATCATCCAGCCAAACACCCAGCAATGAGACAATACAACCCTCTGCCACCTGCAAAACCAGAGGGAACCAGAGCAGTCCCTGCTCTGACTACCAGCATTTCATTCATGGAGAACATCAACCACCCACTCCTGAAGGCTGCCTGGGACATGGTAACAAAACACAGTGAGGGTGCAGCCATGGTGCTGGGAGAGCTCTGAGGAGTCCCTCTTCTCTTCCATCCCCGCATGTGAGCCCTAAAGCCTCACATTATGCAGGGCTCATTGAACTGGCAGCTAAGATTTATTTTGCAGTCATTTGCTGAGCAGCTGGGAGACAGGGAGAGGTAAAAAACATGGAGACCTGGACAACCTTTTCTTTTAAGGCATCACTTGACGGTAACTGCTCCAGCAAAGAACAACAGGCTGCCAGAGCATGGTTTAACTGAGCTGCCGGCCACCCTGAGCTGTGACACACAGGCTCTCTTCTGGAAGCTGTTATCAACGATTTTTCTTTCTGTCTCACACACAGATATGCATGCACAGGGCTGTGAAGAAGCATGTTACTCCAGGGACCTCATCCATTCAACACTGTTTCCTAGGGAAGTAAGCTAAAATGATGAACATCACCAACTCAACCTTGCAAGCAGTAAAACATGTATTACAAGGCAGCATAATCAAGATAAATGGAGAAGATTAACCTGGAGATGAGGGCAAGGGAGACAGAGGGGAAAAAAATGATGGAGAGCTCATGAGGTGGCTGGAACTCATGTCATCCCCTGAGCTGTCTAAAGACAGGGTTGGGGAAGGTAGAGAGAGTATGAAGGGGGATACTGACGGGAAAAACACAAAGCCCAACCAGGAGAGACCTTAGGAAGAAGTCCTTCTGCACAGGAACACAAAAGAAGGACTAACATGCAGCAAGGACCTAAGCCAATAGTTCTGAAGGTGTTAAAAGCCTCACTCCAAACACCAACTCCATCCCTAAGGCCAAGACAGCAACACACCATTCAGCTCAGCAACAGCCCACAGCCACCGTGGCTACATACCTTTGCACTTTTCATGTACAGCAGGGACACCACCAAAATACCAGTGACAGGCTTAGAGAAGGCCCCTCACAGGTGCTGTACAGGGGACAGCACCTTGTAGGTTCTGTGACTGCCCCTGCCACACTGGGTGTCTGTTGCTTATCTGCTGCACACTCTGTGTGGGCACCCATGGCTGTGGAGACTTCCAGCCAAAAGGGCTCAATTTCTGGTGAGGATGAAAAATCAGGCTCTTCGATCACCATGTGTTTTTGAAGGTGCCTTCAGCAGAATGAGAGATGCACCCAGTTATTAGACCAGAGCTGCAGCACCCTTGCCTATGGTGCACATGGAGCTTTGGTGAGAATACATCTCTCTCCTTGATCCTGTTTGCCCCATTCTTCTCCTCTCTTTTCAGAGTCTGCCCTGATAAACGGAGGTGGCAACCTGAAAAACACCTCTGCCTCACAGGAACACTCCAGAGACTGGACTGAGCTCAGCCACCTCACTTCCCAGAAAAAAATCCCAGGAATAGCATATGAGAGGCAAAGAGAGAACCCACTTCCCCAGAGGTGGATAAGGGAGCTCCAACAGAATCACGGTCGAAGAGACAAAGTGAGAAACATCGGTCACTGTCAGAAGAGCAGTCCTAATTCAAGGGAGATGCCTGCAGCACCAGCACGCCCCTCAACCCCCTCCACACACCACCCTTGGCACTCACCTGGCCGCAGGACTCTGATTTCCAGCAGGTTGGAGGTCCTGTCCGCCAGCCTCGTCCAGCTGCTGTTGTAGTTCTTCCTCCAGAGCTCAGCCACGCACTGGTACTTGCCGGCCTCGGTGTCGCTGGCCCTGCTGATGCTCAGGCGCACGTTGTTGCTGGACTCGGCCTTCTCGATGGCGGTGCGGGTCCGGAAGGCCGCGGCCCTGTCCCCCCACTGCACCCCGCCGTCGCGCGTGAAGGTGACCAGGTCGTGGAACTCGGTGCTGCCCGCCGGCTGGAAGCGCCACGTCACCGACACCGGCACCCACGACGGGTAGTGGGGCTTGATGATGCACTGGAGGTCGAAGGACTCGTTGTAGGTCACCCCCGGGGTGCGGGAGATGGCTGTGACAGCAAATCCGGCCTCTGTGGGAAGAGAGGAGAGGGCTTTGAGACGCCTGCCTAAGGAGGCCCTGCTGTCAGCATGCAAAAGCCAGAGTGTGGTCATCCAACGGTGCAACCAGCCACTCGAGTTGTGTCAGCTTCTCATTTGCTACGGCCAAGTGAGGTGAAAAGCAGAGGCAAAAACACACAAGTGGTGACTGTCTGAGTGAGCACGGGCTGCAGCCATAGCAGGATTGCCCCTGATCTCTGCCCAGAGGAGTGAGATCCCCTGAGACACAGAGGGTGGGCAGCCAGCCTCTGCAGGCTGCCAAAACCCCACATGGAAATGCAGCAGCACAATGACAAGGGAGCAGCACCTGGAATAGCAGCTACTCGGCACCAGACCCCCGTGATTCACATCCACCTCATGGGAAGGAGGTCCCACCCTGTCCCCCAAGCCAGGTCTGCGTCTGGTTGCTGCAGCTGGAGGAAGAATGAGGGAAGCAGGAAGTAGCAGCCTTCAAAACATGCATCGTAGCGGTGGCAAGGGTTACAAAACCCCAGGATGGAGGCAAACTGAAAGAGAAGCTGGTTGCTCCTGTTCTTCACACAGCACAGCTTTTGTTCTCTTCCAGATCACAACTGCAGGACAGCTTTATACAGTTGTTCTTGCATGTCTGCCACTCTGCAAGCTGGTCAATATATGCTTTGACTTGTCTACCCCCAGCACCCTGTTTGTTTAGAGGAATTGAAATTAGCAGTCTATTCGTAATTAAAAGGTAACATATTCCAGTTAGTCAACTGTAAGTCAGTCAGGCTTACATATTCAGACAGAGTATTTCCATGGCTCATTTGCTCCAAGCTGCAGAAAGAAACATTTTCTTCTCTTCCAATCACTTCAGTGTGGCCAGCAGACTTAGCAGGGACCTTGTTTTCTTCTGCCAACGTGCCCAGGAAGCGCTCCCCTCCTCAGAGGCTTCATGGGGCGTCCCACATGGCCTGACAGTTCTCCCTCTCCCTGCAGTGCTGACCACCCCAGCTCTCAGCAGAGCTGCCACTGCTTGAGGAGACCCCAGACAGTGCCCAGTCAAAAAAGGAACATCTTCTGGATCAGCATGGAGCTTCAGCCTGCCACTGGCTTGAAAAGATGAGCCAGGAGCTCCCTGCTGCTGCAGGCAGACCGGGCACAGCACCGAGCCCGCCAAATCTGCACACTTCCAGCAAGTGCCTCTGCAACCCCATGGTGTCACCGTGCCAGAGCTCCAGGATGTGTAATTACTGAGAAAACAGGTCAATCTTCGGGATTAAAGCCTCTCACAGCATGTTCAGTGATTACCCAGGAGGGCAGTGTGAGACCCAGGCTGCCTCCCCTGCAGAGCTATTGTGTCTCAGCTCCACATAAGCCCTCACATCCAGACCCTGGAGCAGCCCTCCCGCCCCAGTAAGTGTGTTATCAGGCCCAGCTCAGAGAAACCCTGAGCCAGAGAAGGCCCTAGAAAGCCAACTTAATTTCACCAAGACCAGCTGACTTCATCAAGTTTACTCTCCAGTTGGCCTGGGCAAGGAAGCTTCATGAAGTCATGCAGCAGCCAGGTGTGTTTCCCAGGTCTTCAACTTCGTCAACATGGTCATGGCAATTAGGTTAACAAACAAAAGCCCTTCTCCTTTTGGAAATCGGTATGAAAAGCATAAAAGCAGATTGATTTTCTGTAAAACCTCCCTACAAAAACACAGCACTCCCTCGCCCTCTCCTTCCATGGCCAGACAGGGACTTAAACTCGTGCCATGCACTCAAGAGCCTCAGAAGCTCAGGAACATCTGGTGTCTTCTGACAGCACATTTCTCTCTTCTGGCTGCTGCTTCTAAACCACCCTGTGGTTAGATTTATGGGTTTGAACATCATCAGCTAAAGAGTTTCTTACCCTGGCAAACAACGAGACCTTAACTTGAAATGCGAGTGTCACTAAATTTACTGCCTTTTTTTTAAAACAGCGGTTTCTGAAGCCATAAACATCTCTTGCTTTTTCTTAGCACCCTGAATTTGAGTTTCTCAGGACATTTCCAAACTATTAGGCTGAACAAAGAAATACCAGATTCAGCAGCAAAACAATACTCAATAGTTTCTCTACTACATTTCTATGAGATACTTCATCTTTGCTAGTTAAAGAGACCTAGGAATTTCTTAGGGCTAGACAGAACATGCTCAACAGTTGGTGACTGAGGAGTGGAGGAGGGACAACCTTTCCATCACATCTTCTGGAGTTGCTGTGCACTTCTGAGCATCTTAAATTTTAACAAGAGTAGAAGTGACACATTTTAAAATCTTCAGTGCTTAATCTCAAGACTTTTACAAGTGGCAGAGTAAAGGGAAGGGCTGACATGTGGGACTTCAAGCAGGCCAAATGCTGCTGACCTCATGAGGAAGACACCATTGAAACTAGATGAAAATTTTCCTTCAGTTCTTTACAAAAGAACATCCCTACCTGCTTTTGGAAGCTATACAGAAAAGATTTCTAACTCCAGAGAAAACAGCCTATGAAAGGAGGTCAAAAGTAAAGCAGAGGAAAGGAGGAAGAAAGCAAGATTTTCCTCAGAATACAAGATGACTTTGAAGTTGGTCTCACATACATCTTGTCAAAGCTTTAAGATTAATACTTCAGAGTACCGATAAAAGCCACATGATCCCCACCCTCCTGCCAAAATTCCTATCTCAGTCTTTCAATAGAGCTCCTTGATTGTCTTAGCCTTGGCATTCTGAAAATCAGTGGCCTCACAGAAGCAGTCATCCCTTCTTCAGCCTTCTGCAGATCACTTTTGGAACCAGCCCAAGAGGACCAAGGTAACTCACAACCCACGCAAAATCTCCAACTCCCTACCAGCCCTCTCCTAAACTGATGTGGTTTCACTGTGTTTGAACAGAGGAGCCCCTTGGCAGAGCAGAGTACCAGCTGCAATTATTCCAGGTACTGGTTTACTTTGGTCACGGACAACACTGTGGTTCCGGGTCAGCAGCTCAGTGCCTCCCTGCAGAGGCAGCGAGGACCATTCCTGACTCATGCGTTCTGTCAGAGATGCCCACCGTTTCTGCTTTTTGGGCCAAGAGATGCCCAGCATTTTGCACTCCTGATCTGATGTGGGCAGAGGTAAGTTTTACCCAGGGCAGACAAGGAGGCTTCGATGTCCATGGGCTGCCAATGGAGCACCACCACTGCACTGACCAAAACCCAACTCCAGTAGTGGCAGGACACATGAAGGAACCGGCAGCCTCTCTCCTCTGCTCCGAAGGACACTGGAAGCCCTATCCCTCTCTTCAGCCACTCCCTGCTTCGCTCCTGCCACAGCCACCCCTCAGACGTTGCCCCCGCAGGCAACGGCGCACGCAGGCACTTTGCACCAACCTACGAGGAGCCGTGGGCAGGCCTCAGTGATTTGCAGGTGACCTTCTGGGGGACGGCCAGGCACGTGGGGGACCGCGGCCCCAGGGCCCCCCACGCCTCAAGTACTCACCCAGCGCAGTGATGGACACCGGGGTGCTCGTGTGCCGCTCCCCAACCATCTGCCACTCCCCATCCAGCGTCCGCGTCCACTCGGCCACCCGGCACTCATAGTGGCCCTCGTCGGCCTTGACGCTGTTGAAGATCTCCAGGGTGAAGGAGCCGGGCCGCACCTGCTCCACCTGGATGCCCCCGTAGCTGCTGCGCTCCGCGTAGGCGGGGCCGGGGTGCAGGGTGCCCTCCCGGTCCAGACGCACGATTTCGCTGCGCCGGTTCAGCCTGTCCACCAGCTGCCAGGTGACCGAGAGGCGGCTCTGGGGCCCGAAGCCCGAGCGCACGTTGCAGCCAAAGCGCAGGCTCTCTCCCTCCAAGACATTGCTGGCGTTGTTGATTATCTCCAAGGAGATGCTGGTCTCTAAGGAGAGAAACGCATACACACAGGGGAGATGACACACACTCGCCACTGCTCGGGCTGCAAGAAGGATGCTGCTGGCCAGAGACGCTTTCCACCAGGTGCAGGAAACTGCCCACGCATTTGGGTCCAGGCACGTCTTAACCTCATTCGTGACCACATCCAAAAACAACTGGTGGGCAGCGAGCTGCTCCTGGTGACTTGCACACTCAAGGCAGGCGTGGGCCAAAGCTGGGAGAAATCTCTGCCTACGGCTCGGGAGACATTGCCGTGTCTTCTGGTCACAGGTCCGGGGTGGGATCTCAGCAAAACTTGAGGGAATTTCTGTTGCTACAATATGCGCTCCGTGCAACTGGCTCTGCCAAAAAAAAAAGCTTCCAGCGCCCTGTGGCTTTTTCAATTCACGCCATCCTGATCACCATCTTGCCACACCCATTCCTACCAACACCTTTTGGGAGAAGCTCTCCCAAACTAGCGCTAGTGACACTATAGGTAGCTATCACTGTTTGGTAACATTCAAAAAAACTCTGGTATCTTGAGCTTCCTAGAGGTGTATGGCTTTGTGGCTGATTTTTCAGAGATACTGAGTGCTGGTTATTCCTGCTACCTTCAACCAGAGTTACGGACACTTAGCACCCTTAAAAAAATAATCATGTTTGCTCCTACAGCTGGTGATTTATCAAAGGCAAGAATCAAATCTGTCTGAAAGGTGGCTGGGTCTAGAAACAATACATTTTGGACATTTGTCCAATGCAAGATTTCTAGCTAGAGTGATTTTCAAAGCCAAACAAATGAGACCAAATATTGGTAGGAAAGAAAAGAAACAGAATTTCTTTCGGAGAAATGAGGAGGGAAAAAAAAGCTAGAAGAAAGGGCTGCATTTCCCTACAAATCTAGGAGACAGGAGGCCAATATAGCACAAAATCCTCTTGCAGCTACCCTCTGCTTGGTCCAAGCCCAATGCCACGGTAGCCTGGGCAACCCATGCATGGGGTCACTGTGCCAAGACTACCAGAGTTTCAGAGAGCAAAACAAGGAATGAGTTAGTGGAATCTCTCCTCTCAACCTGTTATTTCTGTATTTACCATGTTTATCTGACCAATATAAAAGACATTCAAGGCAAGCCTCCAGTTGTTTTCACCAGAGTTGTCTGACACACAGTGACCAGGACAGAGCTCCATGCTGAAGAGCACTGGGGCTCAAGGAGCACACCTGGTTTCTTCCACTACAGCTGCCTTGCAAGACAGCTGGGTCACCATCACATAACAGCCTGCAGGAACCTAGCAGAAACCAAGGCCAAGCTGGTCTCCCCACTATGCCTGCTGAGCACTCTACAGAGCACCCAGCTCCCTGCAGAGCAAGGCCAGGAGAGAGACGTGAGGAGCAAGTCACAGGCTGTCACACGTACCTTCAGCTCCAGAACGGAACTGCCAGCTTGGTGTCATTACCAAGGTGGGGGCATGACTCCCCACCTCTGAACCTGACACACATCCCTCCTTTTCATCCCCTTCCCCACAACAAAATTACATCTTGCCAGTTGGGATTCCAAGACTGAACGGCACGTGAACTCTCATCCTCCCTCTCCTGTACTCCTGTGGTCTGGGCACTTCGCATCTTTCCCAGCTACCTGCCCAGTACAGCAATGCCCTCAGGAGGGGACGGGCACGCCTCTACTTACTGAGTGGCATGACAGTGATGGGGATGTTCTTTGGCCGCTTGCTCTCCTTGTCGATGAAGTCTCCCGTCACGGTCTTCTCCCGCTCGGTCACCCGGCAGTTGTACTTGCCGCTGTCCTCGAGGCGCAGGCGGTAGATCTTCAGCACGAAAACGTTGTCGCTCTCTTTGGCCACCTTGAGCTGGCCCAGGGCCTCGCGCTGGGCAAACTCGTTGTTGAGCACCGGCACGGCATTGGGTCCCAGGCTGGCGATGAGGGAGCTGTTGAAGGCCCAGGAGATGGAGAAGTAGCGGTCGGGGACGTTCTGCGCCTCCAGGATGCACCGGAACTCCACCGGCTCGCCCACGATGTACATCCGCTTCTCTGTCTCCAGCCGGACGCTGAACTCTTTGTCTGGGGAGAGACAGACAACCCGCGTCAGGATGGCACAGCCCACCGGGAGAGCCAGCACACCTCATGTGAGGTGTTCGCCACTTGCTACTTCCTGCATAGCCAATGTCCCTCAGACAAGCACATCCAGAGGTAAAAAGGTTAGGGACTTGCTTTTGCTGTGGGAGACCAGATGGGCTGTGCTGACAGAGGGGCACCTTCCTGCCCATCAAGCAAAGAGCAAGCAAGGGCTTCCTCAGTCACATCCCTTTCCTCCAGTAGCAGCTCTGGTGTGACACCAGCATCCAGTAACACTGTGGAATATGACCTGGAGCCTAGTCCTACTCACACCCTGCTCAGCCAGAGCCAAGAGGCAGAACCTTCGGGGATATCACAGGGGAACAAAGAGCTCAGCTGAGTCTTTAGATCCTTAGCAGGAACCTGTGCTGCGGCCTAGGAGAAGAATTTTGACTTGTAAATGGACCTCATGCAATACAAAAGCACCTGCTGAAATTTTTAGTTTTATTCCCTGCTGTATCACTCCTACCTCTTAAATTACCAAAATCCTCACTGCCTGTGCTAGCACCAAGTGCTTAAGATGTATGTTTTAGCTTCTGCGCCAGCCCCAGATCCCTGACCACGTAAGGAGACAGCGCCCGCCACCTAAGCCCCCTTGCTGCCCTTTGCTGACATTTCCCTTGGCTGCAGGCAGTGCCTGGACCCTCCTTTGCCCTGTTTCACCCTGCCAGCAGCCCTCCAAGTGGCAAAGCAGGGAGCCAAACCCCAGCCACCTAACAAGGCACAGCCCCATTTTCCATCTCCTCCCACTGCCCAGCCAAGGGAGAAAAGACAGAGGTGACACTGACCAGTGGCTTGCACGTTGACGATGGCGCCCTGGGAGCGCTTGCGGGTCATGGCATACCAGGAACCGTCCGGGTCCTGGATCCACTCTGCAGCCTCGCAGTAAAACTCGCCCTGGTCTGACGGGTGGAGGTTGTAGATGGTGAGCTTGGAGGTGGTCTCCCCAACTTTGTCCAAGCGCACGTCCCCCGTGGCCTGTCGCTGGGCGTAGGCGCTGCCAGCCCGCAGGACGAAGTCGCGGCTGAGGGAGATGACCTCGACGGGCGCCTCGCTGCCGCGCTGCCGGTACCACGCGATGGAGACGTGGCTGTGCTGGGCTGTGCTCTTGGACACCTCACACTTCAGCTCCAGGGAGTCGTGCTCAACCTTGTTCAGCGTCTGTGGGACCGCTGTCACCCGCAGCGAGTCTGGGATCACTGCAGCAGAGCAGGACAGAAACAGCCTGGAGTTAGGAATGCCAAAATGCTGAGTATAAAGGCAAAATACCTTAAAAGAGAGTTGGGGGAGAAGTTTCTTTTTATACTTACAATTAAACATTAAGTATTAGCAAGGCTGTGTTAACTCACATTTAGACCCTAAGAAGAAGAGAATCCTTCCCAAAGCCCTTGGCTGGGAAAGACCATGACCTGCCGGACAAATGCCGGCAGGAGTTTAAGTGTGGTGCTTAAACTCCTGCTCAGTGGGCTCCAGCAACTGAACAAGGTTTTCTGTCGTGCTGCAGAGCAGCAGAGTTTAATGCATCCATTTCCCATCAAGGCATCTTGTCACGAGGAGCCTCTCCTCCATCATGTGCCCCCCAGCATGTTCTGTGACCCACCCTCTTGCCCACATCCTTCAGCCACTCCTCAGCCCTGGCATGGTCTTCACTCCTCCTCAGTCACTGGTGGGGCCAAGCCAAACATATTCAGTTCCTTTAATCTTCCCTCATAAAAAAGTCAGGAGATCCAATTCCCTTCTCCTTTGTTTATACAGTTTAATCTTTTAATGACCCCCCTCAGGCCAAAGGATGGGGTTCTGCATTCAGGGAGAACTGGCTCCTCCAAGGGCAGCAACTGCATCCTGAGCAGCGCTCACTCCCAGGACACAGCCATGTCAAGGTAGTAAAACTGCTGGCTACTTTGCCAGTTGATTAACTAGAGGAAACGAAGTATAGCTGCTAAAATCAGTTTGAAAACCAAAAACTGCAGCCCCCCAACCTTGCTTGGAATTAGCAGGAGGCTCTACCACCAGAAGATAAGACTTTTTAATAAAGAAGCCTTTCTAGACTTTAATGTCTCAAGAAACATCATGTAGAAAGAGGAATGTAAACCTTCTCCCCAGCTCTGCAGACAAGACAGTGTTAAGTGAGCCTGTTAGTGCCCACGATTTTGCCACATACCAGAGGAATATAATTAACATATCTCAGTTTGGTTTCATTGACTGCACTGGATGGTTTGATTAAATTAGCTGAGCTGCCAGAAGCTGCATCTGTTTCATTCAGGCACTGCTACAGAGAGTGATGAGCTGCAGTGAAGAAAACCACTGGGATTATTTATGGCAGAAAAGCCAAAATCAGAAGAGGGCAAAGTAAAAAAGGAACAAGTTGGGAGTAAATGACAGAGAAATCTTCCCACATCCAGTCCAAATGGGAACATTTTCTTTTACCACACACTCACCACCCAGGTTACTGCCGGGCAGCAAAAGTACCTTGTAAGGCTGCTTACACTGCAGGTCATTGTCTCTGTCCCTGCGACTACCACATCTTCTACTCCCTCCCTTCCCCTCATCGCTCTCACTGGAACCCCCATCCCCTGCTCGCTGCAATAGTTTCTGGCCAGGATCCTTCTTACTTCACCTTTCCCCTTACCCCTGACTCCCAAACAGTGGTGACAGCAACAACTAACCTTGCCAGTTCACGCTGCCTGCAAAAGCAGCTTTAAACTTCTCATTTCAAACCTTACCGAGTAATTTTCACAGATGCACAGCTCCTTTCTCTTTGCCCTCCAGCCACGGGCTCTTACAGCTTCTCTTATGTTATTTATATAAATTAAGCCTCATCATCATCTTGCAGGAGTGATTTTCCTGTGGAGATGCTTTGAATGCAGAGCCTCAGTGCAACAGCTTATGGGGTGAAAGCAGGCATCTGTGAAGGAAATGTGCCTGTCCTCTCTCCCCAGATCTGAGAGCCCTGTGTACCCCCACCAGCTCCCTGTGTGCTCCCAAGCCCTGCTCAGCAGCACAGAGCTCAGCTGCTCTCTGGGTAAGCACAGGGAGCTGCTGACCCCAGGAGTCTGTCTGGCTTTGCAGGACAAGCCAGGTCATGCTTCAAGAGAGGACAGGCACTTGGCTTGCCTGTGGAGCTGCCTGCTTCCTGGGAGTAATGCTGCGAAGCCTGTCTGAAGGCTGGGTCTCAGGCAAGCACTTGCCATACCATTCCCTGAGCAGGCTGGAGGCTAGCACAGACATCATTTTGTCAGCTGGAACCATGACTTAGTATTTCCAGGTCATAACCTGGCTGGAGGGTTAGCATCCTTTATCCCACATAGGCAAGTTTTTGCAAAGTGCACTCCTGGAGAAAAATCAGGAGGTGTCAGCATGTGGTTAAGGCTGCAATTTAACTGCGGTAACACCTGACACCCTGTGCTGCATTCCTCCTGCTACTTTACCTAAAAAAGCTAACCAACATCCTCCTGCTTAGAGGAACTGATAAGACCTTTTGGGTTGCACACAGCCATCAGGTTGTTGTCTTACATCATCATGGCAGAGACATACGTTCAGTCAGTGCCACCTTCCTAACTAGGAGGACCTGAGACCTGTTTGATAAATGAAAGCCCAGTTTTTGAAGGATCAGATGATCAGGGAGGAACAAGCTAGAGCCCTGAGGTGGCTGAGACAGGCAGGGGGGCTCTGTGCTTCACACCATCACACTCTCATGCTTGGCCAGCAATGCACAAACAGCTGTTCTATTTACACTGCAAGATGTGCCTCTGGTACTGTGTTCAGTGAGTTGGTAGGAGAACAGAAAACGGCACAGACCCCACTGGCCTGCACCAACAAGGGGTGACTGAGAGGGGACCTCATCAATGTATGCAAGTGTCTGAAGGGCAGGAGTCAAGAGAGTGCAGTCAGGTGGTGCTGAGCAGTAGGAGGAGAGAAACATGAGGAAAAACTTCTTTTCTGTGAGGATGGTAAGAGCACTGAAACAGGCTGTCTGGAGAGGCTGTGGAGGCTTCTTGTCCAGAGATACTCAAAAGCCTTCTGGACACAATTCTGAGTAATGTGCTTTGGGAGACCCTGCTCAAGCAGGGAGCTTGGACTAGATAACCTTCAGTGGTCCCTTCCAATCTCACCCATTCTGTGACTCTGTGTAATGAGAGAGTTACAGGCATGGCTTAGCCCATCAGGCTGGAACAGACTAGGGCTGGAAGTCACAGAGAAAAAAGGAAGCACAGAGAAAAAGTGAGCACTGTGAAGGCGCTCACCAGGGCAGGACAGAGCACGCAGGATGTGCATTCTCGGAAGAGAAGCTCCTCCCAAAGCAGTCACCCTGCTCAGGCTTCACAGACATGAGTTTGCAAATCAGGACATGAGTGAGTCTTTGCACAGAGCTCACCTGGGAGCCCTGGCTTCGCTGCCAGCCCTCATGCTGCCAGCCGCCCACGCTCATCCGGCAGCCACCTGCTGCAGGAGACACCAGGACTTCTGGGGACACTCTGCAAGCTGAGCGTCACTTGAAAGCAAGGACAAGCTTAGATGAGAGTCAACTCCCTGTATGGAAGGGAATAGAGCCACACCTGAATCACAGCCAAGTGGGATGCTGCAGGACACATCCTTTGACTCTTTCCCACCCAGATAGATCCTGCCTGTTTCTCCTCTCTTCTCAATGTGCCATCCAGGCAGCCTTCTCTGCACTTCCCCCAGCATTCAGCCTTGCTTCCTCCTTGTCCCCAAACACAAATCCATCCCTGCAGCTGTCATGACCCCCTGCAAGTGTCAGCAGAACTCCCTTCTCTCCAGCATCAAGGGTTAGGTTTGGCAGGAAGAAGCTGGACAAGTATAGGAGAGAGTGAAAAGCAATTCCTGGGAGAAAATCTACTTTGCTATCATCCCTGAGCCAGTCACAGCTGACAGCTTTGAACTTGTACTTAAAACACTTAAAGAGCAAGGAACACAGCATTTCCTATGAGTCCCCAAGCCACAGGTCACTGCAGAGGGCTGAGCACAGGGTGCTCACAACCACCACCAAGTTTTGAAAGCTCTTGAAATATTAAATATAAATATTTCCACTAGAGGGTGTCAGGGACCCAGCCAGGGAGAGTCCCAGGGCTCAGCTGCCGGGACCAGGAGGAGGAGCTCAGAGCTGCTCCCCACTGGCCAGGGCACCCCTCCTCAGGAAGCCTGCACACCCAGCTCCAGTCAAACCTACCTCAAATGCACACACCTCAGTAACACACAATCAACAGTGAGGTAATTATGGCTAATTTCAGGACAAGGAACTGGCTTACAGTCTCCTGGAACACGGGCAGGGAGCAGAGACTGGAGTTCCCAGGTGCGCACTTGGTGCACACCTCAACACACTTTTCTCCAAGCCCCAGGACAGGCTCCAGGCTTCCAGCAGCTCCCAGTGCCATGCTGAACTCTGCCCACACACACAAGGATGATCCAGGTGTTTCATTTTTCCCCAGGCTTGCTCTGGTTCATCCTTGGGTCTCCAAAACCCCAAACACCTCCAAGGGGTAGGCTATAAAAGCTTTCATGAGCCAACACAAAGCAGAGATCTACCAGCATTTTCTTACTCCCAGGCAAGGCAGCAAACCTGCCTGAGGTCCCTTTCCTTGCTAAGCAATGCAGGAGAAGCATCAGGCTGGGAGCCAGAGGCTCTCTAGCTCAAGCTGGTGAAATAATGCTGTGAAAATCACTTAGCACCACAGCAGCCTTACACTTCAGGCTCCTCAAGAGTAAAACAACTTAGATAGACTACTCAGCACAGGTGGACCATCTCAGGGCCACTGCAGAACAAGCAAAATCCAGCAATCTCTTCTTCCCTTGGACTTCCTTATAGGTTTTACCTACTAATTCACTTTAGATACACTCTATGGTGCTACCCTGTGTCCCCAGCTGCCTGCTTCATTCCACAGAGTTAGGCTTACCAAGCATCAGGTGAGCACTATTTAGGAAGAACAAATACATGTATTCCCGACTCCTAAGAAGCTGTTTCTGGCTAAGACATACACTCTGGATTTTGCAGGGAATTAGTGCAAAAGTTATGTTTCCATCTGCTCCACAACATCTTGTTGTCCCACAGGGGTCACAGCTCAGCACCAATAAACCTTCCAAAGCCCTCCAGTTGTCTGTGCAAGACAGAAACAAGATGCTCAAGGGGAACAGCAAAGCCAGAGCTACCCATGTGAACCCAGAGGTGAGCACTGGGAGGCACCTGAAGCGCAATGAGGATGGGAATATGAGGAACAAGAGCCCAGTGCTTTTTTTATTAGGCTCTGCAAAATCTTCTAACCCTTCTGTCAGGGATGCCATCCCAGGGAAGGAGGGATGGTCTTCCATCAGAGACACCCCGTTGCTACAGGAGCAGCTGGAAGGGACCTGTAGTGTCCCAGTCACTGGAAGCTCTCAGGATCCACGTTCCTTACATCCCTCCCCCACAGCACTCTTGATTCCTATTCCGTACAGGATCCAAGCACGTGTGCAGGCGTGCGGCGGGAGGGAGGGGGTGGTGGTGAGGCAGGAGCAGTATCTAGATTAGCAGTGTAATCCTCTGGAGCCCTCGTGCCTGGCAA
The DNA here is from genome assembly GCA_013400175.1 of Phainopepla nitens. Classification (NCBI taxonomy): domain Eukaryota; kingdom Metazoa; phylum Chordata; class Aves; order Passeriformes; family Bombycillidae; genus Phainopepla; species Phainopepla nitens. The sequence goes on from VXBQ01015417.1 coordinate 85,163, forward strand.
TTAGCTGATCCATACCTGCTGCAGCACACCAGGCCCTCCTCCTGGTGGGTCACGAGCGCGTGTAGCGCCTTCAGCAGGGAGCAAACACACTGCGAAACTGATGAAGACCCTCAATGTCACCTTTGCAAATCAGAAAAAATCTGAGCTGATCACGCCACTGGTAGCATCTCTTTAGCTTATCTTATTTTTAAGTACCAGCTAGAAACTCTCAGGTGGCTGCAGGCAGAGGAGAGCTTTGTTTCTACTGTTGCTGCTTCGAAGTTCCCTCCCCTGCCCAAGGTCCTACCTGAGGACCAGAATTTGTGAAGGAAAACCCACCACCCCAAGAGGTATTTTCACTGTGACTGAGGGTGCAGGGTCTTTGTGCAAAACTTTCCCTCTTCTCTTCCTTGCCTACCAACATACAGCCACAGGCTCTGGCTGCCACAGGGAAAAACAAGCATAGATAGTCTGGTTGTTTGGGGATTACTTTCCTTCAGCAAAGCCCCATCTGCACTGAAAAATAAGGATAGTTAAAGGCAGATAAAATACTAGTAATTGCTTAACTAAACTAAAAAAAGAAGTCATACACGTCTCTGAAATAGCGAATTCCCTTCAAGGTCCTGTAAGGTTCTTTAGGCCACACTACGGCTGTGGTCTAAAGATAAGCAGTCAAAATATATTTTTCATCTCAATGGAAATATTTAAATCTTATTTTAAATACGAAGTTTAACAACAAAGTCACTTTCAGCTGCAACACAATCCCAAAATGGATAGTGAAGCACTGAACTCACTCTCACTCACATCACTGCAGCATCCTATAGTAAGATCAGGAAAAAAACAGAGTAAAATAACACATCCCCAGGTTGCATGCTTGCAGCTTTTTTAAAAGGGTAGTTTGCTACTGATTGAGCTGCTTGCAGAAGACAGGAGGGGAGCTGAAGAGTTAAGTGAGACAGCATGGCAGTTGTTTCACAGCAGCAGTAATAAATCCTCCGATTACAATGGTATCCTTGTTGGTACATTAACGACTGCCTGGAATGATTAGGCCAATAGAAATGCATCTCCCAATGCAACTGGGTGAGTTCAAGCAGCAAGTGAGAAAGGGCACAGGAAAAAAAAAAAAAAAAAGCCAAACAGAAGTAACTAATGTAGGAGCAAGAGGAGAAGAGAAGCCAACAGAAGATGTAAAAAAGTGGAAATTTGGTCAGCTTACCGACTCAGGGCCTGAACTTCTCTGTGCTTGTGGTGGCTGTGCTCCCTCCCAGGCAGTGGCAGAGGATCCCCCTGCACAACCTGCCCCATGTCTCCACAATGTCCCTTGCAAGAGATGCTGCCAGACAAAGCCACACATCTGAGCTTTACGAGACCCCTCAGACATCATGGACAGAAGCCAGCAGGCCCACCCCAGGGACACGGGACAGCAAGGCTCACCTGCAGCTTCCCAAGCCTCACACAAACCCATGGGGGGCTGGCAGCAGGTACCCCAGGACCCTATCAGAAACCCCTTCCCTGTGCACCCAGGGCACGTGTGCAAGGCGAGCAGATGTGCTCAGCCCCAGTTCTGGCTTGTCCTTGATAAACCTGGCAGAGCTGAAGCTTTCAGAACTTCTCACAAGTGCTTCAGTTCCAGGAAAAAAAGACACCTGCCCTCCCATTTTCCCTTGGGCTTTACTCTGGGGCTCCAGCCCCACCTGCACAGCGCTGTTCAGATCATTCCTTTGAGTGGATGCCCCTCCAAAAATGCCAGCCCCCTTCCCCTGACTGCTTTGGGTGCAGTGTGGCAGGTGCTAGGAGCACACTTACAGCCCCTGCCCTCCACTAAGGCTGCTTTTGGGAACAGCAGAAGCCAGGCTCCTGCTAACAAGCTCCTTCTCCTCTATCCACCCATGTCCCAAAGCATCTCAAGGAGAAGCTGGTTATTAGGACAGCTAATTTAGGTGGAAAAGTTCAAGCGACCTCATTAAAAAAAAAAAAAAGAGGAGAAACCAGAAAGGGGTGGTAAAAGGACAAGGCAGCACCCAGCAGTGAGAGTCATCATTTCTTCATTAAGCAAAAATTATCTGGAGTGTCAGCAGAGAGAACCCTGATGACAGCAGCCCAAAGGACAGAGACACTGGGGATGGAGAGGCAGCCAAGGAGTGCCATGAGCTGGGTGTGTGGCAGAGAGCACAGGATTCATCCTTGCTCCCATCTCCCAGCCAGCTCAGGGAGGAAAACCTTTACTCTCTCACACATGCACACTTTTTTTTTGCAATCCTGCTCTGAGAGATAGACGCGCTCTGCAGGGACTGTGCAAATCAGCCTGCAAGTAAAAAATAGGCTTGAGGAGGTGGCAGAGATGACATCCAAAAGGACATGGGTATTTGCTTCTCTGCAGCAAGGAAACTTGTGCCTGGTGAAAGGCTGGATGTCCCTTCTCGACCACCCAGCACCTGACAGGAGGTGGCTCCTGGATAGGCTCTGTGGTCACAGAACACTCAGACATGATCCAGACACACCATGGCACTGTCCTGCTCTCACAAATAATGCTCACATCCTGGCTCTGCTCTGGATGACACCGGCCCTGGGACTTGTCCCTGCCCCAGCTGCTGTGCTCAGTGACACCTGGCCAGGCTTCCAGCCCAGCCCAGCCCCACCAAGCATCCCAGAGACCCCTCCAAAACAGAATCTGGAGGAGACAGCCAGGGAGGGCAGCAGTGGGCTGCCAACCACCACTTGCCACACCAGCCTCTCACCTGTGGAGGCAATAACCTCCAGCAGCAAGCCAAGCTGAGACAGACCATGAATCCCTCCTCTGCCTCCCTCTCTCTTCCACAATCTCACCTCTGTGAGGGTTTAGCTCTCCTGCTGATCCTGAGCACCAGCAGCTACCGCAGCTTAAGGCAAGCCTAAGCCACTGCAAACACGAGGGCAGAGCGCATCAGCACGCAACTCTTCCACCGAGGGTTAAGCTGATGTGTTTTACTTAACAGCACTTGTGAGCTAAGAGCAGGGATGTGGGAATTTGCTGTGGCTTAAACCAGCACAGGGCAACCTGCTAAGCCACAGGCTCCTGGAGCCTGCAGGACAGGCAGGGAATGCAGAAAAGGAGCAAACACGGAGCTGACGCAGCCCAGGCTCCTCTGAAGCTGTGCAGGCAACAGTGTCTTAATGTTTTACACCTCTGAAGCTGAAGTTAAGAAATGACAGAAATAGGAAGCTGAGAAAATCCTCTTTCCTCCAATTTTTTGAAAAGCCTGATTTCATTCCACCTAGGGAGGCGGGCAGGCAGGCAATAAGAACCTTTTTACAGGGAGAGTCGTGTAGTATCATTTCAAAACACATCCCAGGCCACACTCGCCCTGGACTATAATAATGTTTGTGGTGCTTTACAGTCAGGTAAGTCACCCTTCTCGAAAATCAGTTTTCAAGGAGGATTCATTCTCCTCTACCTCGGCAACACCAGGAGATAAGAGTGCAAGAGCTGCTTTCAGGGATTAGTGCCCCCGCTTCAAGAGCTCGGCAGAGATCACACAGGAGGTCAAGGTGTGCACGTGAGAGCTGTTTTTCCTTCATTTATTCAATAATGAACGTTTTGAGACCTGCAAGCACCTTTCTACCATCTGCCTTTGGGCACCTAACCTGTCCCTAGAGGTGCAAAGCCCAGGATCACAACTTCCAATACCCCCTTCTGTCCTACTCCTCAGGCTCAGCAGTGATTCATTTTTGCCTCCAGGGCAAGACACCACAGACCAAGGCACACTTGGGAGACGATTTCTGCAAGCAGAATCTATGCCCTCCAAACCCCACTTTTCTGCTGAATACACAGGAACAGAGAATTCCAACCCTCACAAGCAAAGAACCAAAGAAAGCACAGAATTAGGCTTTACTCTGTATTATTATAGCTAAAATTGCTGTTCAGCCCAGGTCTGGGTCTTAAGTTCCCATGAAAAGACAAAGAGAGAACACTGGTATCCTGATGCACAGACAGGGAAGGAGAGAATCGCATCCTTCACATGCAGATTACTGAGAGACATAGGATAGTTAAATAGGTAGATGAGAAGAAGTTTTGAAATCTAAGGCAAAAACCAAACCCATACAAACTAAGACAGTGGAAATCTTTTCTTCATCTATCAGTCCTGTTTAAAGCATGGAAATTATTTGTAACATATTATACAAACAAACATCTCCACCAGACAATAACCATCTAGCGAGCCACAAAGTCAGCATGAGCTGGAGAGATTTCTGGAAGCTGAAAGGAAGGGTGGTGACTCGTTTGCCTATTTCCAAGCTACTTTCTTCCAACAAGGTTTTGGCAGGTCAGAACTGTTACTGTGAAGCTGGCACTCTCATGATGAATGAAAGGCACAGTCTGGCTCTTGCAGGATGGAGTCCAAGTTCCCCAGCCACAAGGACCACCTGCTTTTCTCCTTTACTAGAAACTGAGGAAAGCAGAATTAAGATGAATAAAGCAAATTCAGCCAAACACTTGACAGTCTTCTGCCATCTGGTCAAGGTAACACAGATACAACAAGGTAACAGCCATTTCTGCAAATCTGTTTTCTTGAGGAGTTTATTTTCTACTGTACTTCTGAGTTTGGCCTCTTACTCACATGGCTACGGACATCTCTCCTCCCCAAGCTTTGTCTAGTTCAGGTGGTGGTAATTTGAGGGACACAGGGGAAGTGAAAGGGAGGTGAAATGGCTCTGCTTGAAACTTTTGGGCTTTCCAGTCTGCAAAAGTGCAATTGTGTAGCAACGAGCTAGTCTGGAAAAGCTAAGGCGGCATGTACAACCAGGTGACTCTCTGCATGGGAGTGTCTGGCATTTCCGTGTTACTATCTTTTAATAAATGAGTTTATTTTTATATACATTGATCTCAGCAGCACAGACACACCACTGATGGTTACAGTCAGAAAGGAAAGCTCACTCTTCCAAAACACTGGTAGGTCTCCTAGGGCTCATGCTGCAAGTTTTCCAGGACACCCCAAATCCTTTGCAGGAGACTGTGGGCATTTAAAAATAACTTTTCAGGAGATAAATCTCTCATTAAAATAAGGAGAAGGTGCTTTTGGCACACCTATCGTTAACACAAAGGCACACAGTGCATCAAAGCAGCGCATTAAGAAACCCACTCAAAACAGTAAAGAAAATAAGTCACGAAATAAACTACTAAATAGGAAGTTTCCATGATGTCTCCAGTGGAGGATCAATAGCACCGACTCCAGCAGAATTTAGCATTTTATTTATAGGGCCTCCAGCCCGTCTACTAGTAAAGCCTCTGAATGAGAGCCAAGCACAGTTGGCACACTCCTGTCCCCAGATCCACAGACAGTCCCAGTTTTCCCACTCTGTGCTTGTTTCACCACTGCATCCAGGTGCAAAAGGTTCTGCATGCCGCCAGCTTCCCAGCTGCTGCTCCCTACCCTGCAGGTCAATGGCAAAATGGCCAGCATGAAGCATTTCACTTGGGCTGCTCCTCAGGAATGCCCTGGCCAGAGGTAGGCTCTGCAGTTTACCTGGCTGAGACACGCAGGGAGAAATGCCTGGGAACAGCAGCAGACCCTCTGATGGCTGCTGTCACCTCAGAAGACGGAGGAAGGTACAGCTCAATGGAAATACCACCAACTCACATCAGCCTGAAACGACTCTGGAGCAGAAGGAGGGCGAGGGAAGTTCTAAGCAACTACAGAAAGAGGGATCTCTAAATGTCCTGGGCTGCTATGAAAGAAAAATGAGGGAGCAAGACAGAAGCTAATCATTTTAAGACTGCTTAAAGACAAGCGTCTTCAGGACTTCTCAGCTTCTGAGAAGCTTCTGAGGGGCTTCTCAGCACTGTAAGATTCTTGGACAGTATCTTTTTCTATCTTCACCTTTTGTACCAGCCTCTGGCTGGTAAATGTTCTCAGGTTGACCCCTCCTACAGATATTTAGGCTTCTAGAGGAGACAGCACTACCTGACAGTTTAGTGTTTGCACCTGTCTCCCACCTAACTTCAGCCCACTACTTTGAGAATGGCTAAAGCTCTCAAAGTGAGAGGGAAGACAGCAGTTCAACAATAAATTTGGCAGATTTAATTAAATAGCTGGAGAAGCAGAAGAGATACCAACTACATACTAATATTTCTCTGTGGAAAACAACGAAATATTTGGTCAGCCCTCAGATACCAAAGAAGTCACCTAGAAAATAACCATGGGGATATGGCAATCAGGGAAAAGCAGTGGCTGCACTTTTTTAGTTACTTAGCAGTTCAACCATGAAGCAAAACCCACAGGAAACCAAACTTCAGTAGTTCTTCTGCCCACATTTATTCTCCTTTCTTTTACAAAAATCTCAATCAAAGTTAGCCCTGGTATCAGCATTCTATTCTGTCTAAAACAAGGGACCCACTCAAACAAAAAAAGTCACTGAAGGTAGACTCAAGAGCCTTGTTTTGTGGCATAGCTAGGACATGTCCTCCCTTCTTGCTTATCACTGTTTTGTTCCCTGTAACAAAGCAGGACAGTTTTAAAGGCTATCATATTTCAGATCACAGCTAAATTCCTATAAACACAGCCTTCAAAAAGGAAGGAAAGAGCTTCAGACTGTTCCTTTTCTTCTGCTACATTAAAATGGTATGAATTTTTTTTTTCCTTTTTCCACGTAATTATTCTGGTGGGGTTTTTTTTGTATTCTAAAACCCTTGCTTGAGCACATTAGGTATTCAAGTCTCCTGTGTCCTGGCAAACTCAAGGGTGACTTAAGAACTAGAGGAATCATGACAGCACAGATGGGAGAGTGGCTAAATCAATATATTAGGGAAGGGAGCTTGAGTTGGACTCTTACAGCTCCCATTAACAGGCACACTTGGGAAAGAAATTCCTTTGCAAAGACTCTACCTGTGGCCTGTCAGCAGAGACAGCCACACCTGAGGCTCCAAACAGCTCTCTTAGCCTGGTTCTTTGAAATGCCACCTCTCTATAGCAAAACAAACTATACAGCAACATGGTACACTGCTGCCCCAAAATAAGCATGGAAGTGATTTTAAAAAAACCAAACAAACCAAACATCCTTGCTTAAGAAAAATACTCATTCTTTTAGCCATCACTGGAAAAAAAAACTCGAAAACCACAACATAAAAGAGACAGAAAGCTATTTTCCTCTGAAATTCATTGCAAGTTTATTTGAGTATTCAATCATCCTCAGACATTTTGGATCTATTAAAGTCTGCTTTATGCCAGAGAAATCCACACAAAGTGATTTCAGTTAAACTAATGCAGCCTCTTATTCTTGCTGTTAAAACAGATATTTGTAGCAGACTTTAATCCATGCAGTTCACCTTGATAATTTCAGGAATTTAAGGGTATCCACAAAGGGATGGGGGTAATAAGATGTGGAAAAGACACACAGGCAAAATGCAAAACTCACTACCTCAGACATTGCAAGCGAAAAGCCAATTCCTTTCATGCCAGCAATGCAAATTCAGCCCCCCAAAATGTACCCAGAAACAATATGAGAAAAAATGTGAAGATTAAATTCCTAGGAGGCTGACAAGTGCTCCTCCTTTATCCACAGAGCTGCTGAGGTGCATGCCACCACCCTTAGAACATCAAGAGCACGGCCTTCCACTAGCTTTGGGTAAGTTTGGCTTGGGAGCTCTTTCCTATGGCCCAGAAGAAGTCTGACTGTGGAAACACAGGCTGCGAGTGAGTAAGAGGCAGCCACATCCCCAAGAAATGTGTCATGTTCACCCTGAACACAGCAGTAGAGACAGAGTGGGTGGATGTGCAGCCTAACAGGGGCTACCAGCATGGCTTGCTGAGTTTCACCTCCACCAGTCTCCTCCTAACTTTTTTTTTTTTCCCCTGCATTTATTTTAAGCAATTAGATCCCTGTGATTCAATGTTTTTTTTTTTTTTCTTTTAAGGAAAGAAGTCATGTATCTGTTTTCCACCTCTACAGTTTGTGGTGACTGCTGTGGTTTTGCCCTAGGTGCAGACCAATACACTGCTGAGAGAGATTTTGAGACAGGACTTGCCACTGAGCTATGAAGCACTGGCTCCCTCCTGGAAATGTTATTTCCACAGAGGGACTGAGGCATGCATGGCTGGTGGACGGCAGCAAGACTGTCCCTGCTGGGAGTCAGGCACACCTTAAAGAAATTGCTCCACTGGGAAAGGAGGAAAAGCAAGGTCAATGAACTCAGTCCTTCCCATTTTGCAGTGCACAGCTCCTCACGGAGAGGGGCAGCCCTGAAGACCCCAGCCTGGTTTGGAGCAACTGTATTCCTGCACCTGCCTGCCTATGGGTCAGACCCAACCTCCCAGAAATGCAAACATCACACCTCCCCAGACCAGAGCCTGACATCTTTATCCATGAGAGCCATGCCCTACCAAGTCAAGAAACCTCCCACAATGCCAAGGACCTACACAAGATGAGGTGATCACCTTACAAATCTTCTCTGAGGAGGTTTGCTCCTCCTCAGAAAGTGGGGTGTCCTGATCCCTCTTTCTCAAAATCATCAACCACTTCTGCTGACACAGCAAACCAGACCAAAACAGGGCACACCCTGGAGCACAACACTTTTGGGTGGAAAATGGCAGGATTTTCCCAAGGTGTAATCCAAGTCCCTTTCCTTTGCTGGTGGCAAGAGTACCTTGATGGCTGTGCAACCCCACTGAGTCACTGCCTCAGCCAGCCTCCCTGCATCTGGAACAAAAGACAGCAGTGCCCTGGGAGAGGCTTTGCTTAGTGTCTGTGCAGCAGCTCCTGACACATCCTTGGAAGGGAAGGCTGGGTGGTAACCTGCAGCCCCAGAAATACACAAAAGGAGCTTTTACCATCAGCTTTACACACACAGGAAGCTTCACCCCACTGGAAAAATAATTGCAACGTTTGGGCTACGTTTGTTTTATCAAAGCCCCCAGTAGCTGTCACATTATTAGAGCAGATTACAGAGCACCTCTGCTGACATGCTCAATCGCACACACCTGTGAAAACCCCTCATTTTCCTTTTAAATATTTTCCTCTTTCCTGTCTTCCACTTTTTATTATTTTCATTGTTTCTTTGCAACCTCATTTATCTTCAGAGTCAGCCTTTTAGATTTTAATAAAAGGCTTCACTGTCTATCCCCTTTTTTCTTCAAAGGCTCCGATTTATTTTGCTGCCTCTTCTTGGTTCCCCCCAGCCTAATTGTTATTATTTTTAACCTTCAGTAGTCTCCTTTGCTTTCTTCTCCATTCTAATCACTCCCTGCTCCTGTTTTCCCCTCTCTGTACTGAGTCCCTTTCATCCCTCACCTCCCTCTCCGCCCCTGGCCAAGCATCCAAATACATGTGGAGCAAGCGTAACCAAACATAAATATGAAAGGAATCATCCAATTTCAGCAAAATGCTTGCCCCTACCTATTCAAATATTTAACTTGCAATGACTAAGCTCAAGAAGATCATAAATTTTTTTTTTACAGACCTCTGCAGGTCTTTAATAAACCTCAGCCTGCACCTCGATAACAGCCAGAGCTGCAGTTGCTGAGCTGTTTCCTATGCATTACAGCAGATTTGCTCCAAGGTAAGCAAGAGGGACGCCTGGGTTCGAATTAGAAGCAAGGAGATTTCATTCCCCAGTTGCTGGTTTATTGAAATTCAATGCCTCTCTCTCACCTGACGCTTTGTTATGCTAACCCCTACCAGCCAGCAAAGATTTCCAGTCCATGGGGAAGGCAAGCAGCCACATTCCCAAGAAACTCAGGGAATTGTGTCCTGCCAGTCACACTCCCATCAAACCTGGGAGTTGCTGTGTCCTCCCTGTGGGTGGAGGCACTGACAGGGACTCTGGTAGGGTCCCACTGCCCAACAGAGGGGCCACTCCTCCTAAAGGAAGGTAGACACGGGGGTGTCACTAAAGGCACTCATGCCAGGGGACAGCAGGTGATGGCCACATCTTGCACCAGATGATGGCAAGGGCTGTGGGGGGGCTCCTCTTGCCTTACAGGGGCAGGACCTTGTGGGGTTCTGAACCCTTTACACAGAGCACCCATCAGGGTCCTGCACTGCTACTGCATGAAACCTTGCTATCCCCTTTAGATACCACACAGAGAAGTCCACATTTCATCCCTGTGGGCAAGGACAAGGAGAGGAAGATATGTGCTACTGGGAACATACAGCTCCCTTTGCATTTCCACCTTCTAAAAAGTGCATGGGCTTGCGGACCTGACAGAGCAGCTGAGCTGGAGGTGTTCAGGGCTGAGCAGCCAGCTGAGATGCCAGCTACCCCAGCCCATCTCCCCAGAGCCCTGTGCTGCACAGTGATGTCTGAGAAGAAAAGATTAAACCTCCAGGCAGCTCACAAAGCCCTGGGATAAGCATATTTGGGAGCTGCTGGCCCCTTTCGCTCACTGCTCCAGCTGGGGAAAAATGCAGAGGCATAAGGAGGGAATGACAAAGATACAGACAATGAAACCACGCACGGAGTGTAACAGATCCCTCCCTGGAGTCACACTGCACTTTGCAACATTTCATTAAAAGCAAACCCTCCTGAAGGGAAGGAAATAGCATCTTTCTTTTCCAAAACGGGGGAAAACATGCAAAAGCTGAACCGTACGTGCCCCTGGGTGAGGCAGTAAGACCGCCTATAATACAAATGCCCACCAAGGAGTTTTGACATAGCACTGCCACAGCACTGGCAAAAATACTGCATTTACAGAGTGGAATAGGCCTGCAGAACAAAGTAATTAACTCTTCATGCCTTCTCCCCATTTCTAGAGGAGACAGAAGGCTGCTTTAAATGGTAATGAAGACTTTACTCGAGGCCAATCTGGGTGCACAAACCTTAGTGAAAGAGAATACATCTATTTCTGTTTTAGCTATACTCTGAATTAATTCCTGTGTTTTACACTGGCTGTTTACACCCACCCTCAGCCACGGAGATGCCCTCAGTTATGTGGAAAGCCTTGGGTGAAGTTTTGCTGGAGCAACCCTACTGCACCCTTCCAGATGCTGCTGCCCTACAGCAGCGCTGGAGGGGCTCCTGCCTGCCCAGCACACACCCAGGCACCACCAGCAAGGACCTCAGGCCCTGCTGGGAAGAAGGTGCTTGTGTTTAGCATCCCACAGGAAAAGCAGGTCTCACCAGTACAACCAGCCCCACAGCAGCCAGCTGTGAACTCCGCAGAGGGAAAGTTTTTTAAAACACCCCGAATTCCCCGGCATCCCTCTGGCTGCTTTCCCACAAAGCAGACCTCAAACCAGTCTCTCACTAGGAGGAGATAAATAAATAAAGTAAAATACACCCGTGTGTGGGCTCATGCAATTTTAATCAAACTAATGTCTGCAAAAAGGGGGGTAGAGGGGCGGGGGCAGAGAGGGATTACGGTGCCACTCGCTCAAAGCGCTCCCGTGCATTCCGCATCTGCGATTCCCTTCCGTGCTCCCAGCGGCAGCGGGGAGTACCAGGCGTACAGTGTGTGGAGCTGCCTCTGCTTTAGTCACCGTCTGCTGCTCCTGTCAGCTGGAGAGCACCCTGGGGAGCCACTCCTCTGTGCTGTGCCAGCTCCTTACATGCCGACAGAAGCACCTGGAGCGGGGGAAAGCGACCAGGAGAGGAAACCAAGCATCCTAAAAAAACAACGGGTAACTTACAGCAGGGGCAGGAGTTAGGGAGGTCAGATCTGCTTCCCTTGGGGTTGGGGGAGAAGGGGTGGCTCACGGGCAGGGAGAGAGAGCACCCTGAGCTCCACTGGGAATGGTCTTGCCCCAAAGGGCCAAAGACACTTGAAGAGGGGAAGGTCACAGTGTGACTGTCTGGACCAGGCATCACCAGGCATTCCTCTGGGGTGGCAGAGGAACACTGAAAAGGTAATTGTGGGAATCTCTGGGGTGGAAGGAGAAGATAGCAAGATGCAGCAATGGCTTGAAAAGTATTGGGTGCTATTACCTGCAGAAGTGCCAGGCAGAAACCTGGAGCTGCAGGAGGATGAGAGAAGCTTGTGGGGATATAATGATGTTTGCCAATGCCTGATGTGCTTCCAAGGTGAAGGAGAGGAGCTTATGGAAAGAGCAGAAGGGAAGCTCAATCTCTCACCTGACCACGCAGCCCTGCAAGCCTCTATCTCTGTTCTCTCAGTGGGCCTGCTGCTAAGCCAGCAACACCAATGCTCACCAGCCTCACAAAGGAACACAAAAAGCTCAGTAACCATTTGGGAAGCGGTCCATTCACCTCAATACCTCCCTCAGGAATACCTGAGAGCCACCGGCTTCGGGGAGATGCAGAGGTGACTTAGCTGCTGGGGGCGGGGGCTCAGGTATTAACTCACCCCGAGCCCCTGGGACCTGGACACAGCTCCCAGATGGGGATTAAAGCCAGCCAAATGAGAATTTCAAACACACACCCAGCAGCAGCAAATAATCAGGTGCCAAGAAGGAGATTAACCCTGTAGGCTGAAGGAAACAAAGGCGTAAGAGGCAGTCTGTTTAAGAAGCTGCTGCTGCTGCTTCTCCTAGACAAACACAAATCCAACCAGGACGAATCCGAGGGCAGTGCCTGCGTGAGAAATACTGATAGCTAGGAAATATAAGCCTCTGGTTTCATGCAGATCCACAACAAGTGGCACGAAGATGCCTGCAATAGCTGCTAGGCAGAGGCGGTGAGTCAGGTAGTCTCCCACCCAGGTTGTACCATAGGATGTGTCGCTTCAGAGCTTATTTTAGCTGACAGTGAGTAGACCACAGAGCCTCCTGCAGCAGTCCCTGCTCTGCCAGCTCCCAGACCTACAGCAGGCAGCACACAGCACCCTCAGGCACTGACTGGTGTGCCCTGACAGATGGGCAACACTCCTCACCTGGGGTCAAAGTGACACAGGCCACTGATGGAGCAGTGGGGCTATGGGTGTGTCCTTCACAGGTCACAAAGTCTGATTATTTTGGGGACATATACACCAGCCAAGCTGGAGGGGTCGCTGTACCCACCGAGTCAAAAAAGCAGTGCCCTGGTCAGCATTTACTTGTTATGGGGACCATCCATTCAAAGCCAAGATGGCAGAGAATGAGAAACTGCTCCTCATTTGTAAGCAGATGCAACCAGTGCTCCTTTTGGGAGGAGTTTCGTCCTGCACTTCGCTGGCAGGATAACAGCTGTGAGAGATGTTCATGTACTCCTTTCTCAGGGGCTAGCCATGTGTCATGACAGGCTTCAAGAAACATATCCCTAATGCCCGTGCTGCTGCAACAGGAACATGGTTCCCAGTCAAGCAGCCTCCAGCAATACCACCTTGGGCTGTGATCTTGTCAGGTTTCATAAGCTTCATCAGGCTCTGCTCTGGCTGGCGTACAGGGTTTTCTCAGTCAGGCTGGCTGGCTGTCCTGCTCCACACAGCATCCCTGAACGCTCAACAGCAGTGCTAAGTCCTGGCAGTCAATGGGAGGACTCACATTTCAGTCTTGTCAACTTAAACCAGAAGATAGTAAGGGACAGGCCCTGTGGGCATCAGCCCAGTGGACCAGTAAGAAGGCTGGGACTGTGGCGCCTGGCCCCAACTCATGACACTTTAGTAGTGACGGAAAGCACCTTCTAGCCTTTCAGTGAGAGATTCGAGGAAGGGAGGGTTCTACAGTGGCTCCTGAGGGCACACGTGTCATCTAAAACATCTCATTAGTGCCAACTGTCCACAGTTATCCTGCTTAACTTAGAGCATCCTGCCAGAGCATCCTGTGGCCCGAACATACCACAGGAGACAGCAAGCCCATCTTGCTGTACTGATGATCTGTGACAGGGCAGCCTGCAGAAACTCATCCCACTGCTGCCACGGGGCACCTCAGCACCCACGCAGCACCCTGAGCCAGCGCTGCGCTTTTCACAGCAACAGGCTCCGGCTAAGCCCAGCCCCACGGGCACAACCTAAAACCACAGCACTGCTGCCCAGCCCAGCACACCTCTGGTGTCCTGGTTCCTTCTCTCCCCTTCCCTCCATCCACAACAAACCCTCACCATGAGCCTCTCCAAGCAGATGAGATCTGAGGAGCCCCATGTCCCCGAGGATGGGCACGCAGCACACGCTGCTCCGGCCACAGACACAAGGGAGCTGAAAGGATCTGAGAATGCTGGGCACTCCAGAGCACGTCACTCCCCACTGCTCACCAGTCCCTGTGACTCACAAAGTCACTTCAAAAGCAGCTCCTCAAAGCACCATCACTGCCTCTGACATCCCAGTCACAAAGGGAGAGGAATAAAGGGTAGGAGGCAGCAGTGCAAAGGTAATTACTGCATCCTGACAGCCCTGATGGAAGACAGCACTCAAACCGCCATTGTCTGCTCCAGACTCAAAAGCCTGAAACATCATCTAGGGCACTCCAAGGACACATGGAAAGGGTAGGGGAAGAGTCCCCACAAAGCCCTGCAGAAGGAGGCCAGATGGAAAGGGACCCATGTCTCTGGCAGTTCTGGGGCCTCCTCCCATTGCAGAAGGGAGTAGAGACCCTCCTTCCACCCCAACCACAGTCCCTCCCTGGTCATCACCATTTCAGCTCTCCCTGCTTCAGTACCTCCAAGATGCCAACCTACACACCCCACTGTTCTTAACAGCACAAAAACTCCCATCCAAGGTCTTCCACCTGCCACTTCTACACTCCCTCCTCCTCTTGCCTTCTCAGTGTCCCTGCTTTTCCTCCTGCTCCCTTTCTGCCCCTCCTCTCACCTTCTGCTTGGTTCTTAATCCCCTCACCTCCACCTCCCTCAGCCCAACTCACTGTCTGCCTTGCATGCCTTCGTATGCTCTCCTTCACATTGCCCAGTGCTGGGATGAGCACAACTCTCCCTTCCCTCAGTAAGGGCAGGGTGCCATAATCCTTTATCCCACAGCAGCCAAAGGGATCCATCTGTGGCTCAGCTTACCCTGCACCCCCGGACTCTGTCTGGAGGCAGGAACCCCTCATGCGAAGGGATGCTCTTCCCTGCACCAGTCCTCTGGATATGCTCATACACTCACCTGGCTTCAGCTCCTGTACTTGACAGGGGCTGTTTGGATGATGGGCAGTGCTCCTACCTTCTGCAGAACGGAAGACACTGGAAGCAGCCCTTTGGCCACAGCACACCTTTCACACTGTCCCAGAGCACTTGCCCCTCTCAGGGCCGCCCTTCTGGCTGGCACCCACAACAAAGGGGCTCCTTCAAAGCACAGAATCTCTCCAAATTATGGACTCATGCCTCTGATAATGCCACCTCTCCATCCACTTTCCCTTCCCCACAGGTTAACCTGATTGCTGTACCAGCGCTCTCCCCTTCCAGCCACAGTGCCAGGTGGGCCACCCGTCGGGCACAACCATCACCTGCAGTTTTGCAAGGAGTCCTGTCTGTGGACAGGTGGCATCAGTACACCTGAGAGAGCTCAAAAGGTGACAACAGACTGCCAGAGCACCTGTGGTCATCTGTGGCACACTGATGCAATTTTTCTGTAATTTTTCAGTGGACACAGAGCCCAACATTAACCCTCTCATAAGTAACCTGCTGCTTTAGGATCTCTTTGCTTCCATGCAGCAACACAATGCCATAAAGAAAACTGATCTCTCTAAACCTTCTCACCCTCAGTATGCTTGGCATTACAAGTTACAATCAGGAAATGCTTTTGGTAAGAAATGGCTTTATAAAAATCTTGGTCTCTTGAATAGGCAGCTAAAAATGAAGGATGACAGGGTCTGAGAAAGTTAAGTGCTCAGAGCACATCGTGCCTAGCACAGAGGCATTCCTGCCCAGAAAACCCAGCCTGCCATGACACATTTCCCCAGGGCAGGCATTCCTAGCTCTACATTTCTTTGGAGAGCCCTAAGTTATCATTTTAACTCTCAAGCAGCAAGACATAAAGGCCTGAAGGGTGCAATACTTTGAAACAGGATGTCAAGGAACCGGAGCAGGGCAGAGCAGGGGCACTGAAGGGCATCCAGCCCATTAGCACCAACGCAGCCATCCACGATCCCTTAAGGCAGAGGCTCATTCAGACTTCAAATGGGGAGCAGAGCAGCCCCACCTCTTGCTTCCTCAGGGTAAAAAAAATCACGCTTCTCTCTGCATTCTAAAGCGCCTTTGTTCGGGTTTGCCCTGTTAGCTCTGGCTTTTCTTTGTAGGCTCTCCAGAAACATCTCTTGTTGATGGCAAGGGCAAGTGGGGCGGCTAATCCCATTCCATTAGCATCCTCTGAAATACTCCAAGGACTACGATGCTGCCTGGGTGCAGGTGGCCAGAAGGCTCTCACTAAGACAGCATGACTTCTGGATGCATGCACACACACCCAGCCCCAGAGCCGTCTGCCATCAATAAAGCCTGCCAGAGGGAGGGAAGAGGATAAAGAAACAGCCCACATGTGGCTCAAAAGGAGATTTTTCTCCTACAGACACAGCTTTCCCAATGCCAAAGGTCACCACTGCTCCTCTTTTCTGAAGGTGACACAAAATTCCTAAACTAGGGGGAGCATGTTATGTGCAAAAACAAGTGAGCATCCCACAAGGGCCAGGGAGGGTGGATGGGACAGCCTCTGATACCCCCAGGGGGCATACATTAGGTCGACAGAAGCCATCCCCTCCTCATATGATGACCCAGCAGTGCCTGCAGCACTCCCATGTTCCTTGCAGCCCTCCTTCCCATTACACTTCCCATTTATAAACAGCTGCTTGGCAGTATTACTAATCAGTGCTGCATGGAATAATGTTATATTTCCCACCACATTACTATTTTATCTTCTATCCTCCCCACCTCCAGCTGCTGCTTTCCTTCCACCACCCCCAGCCTGGAAAGCAATAATACATTTCTTCATTTTATTCAGGCTCTACTTCTCTGATAGCACAAACAATTTACTTACAAACCATACAAAAAAAAACCAAAAACCAAAAAAAACCAAAACCCAAAAAAACCAGAAAGTTTTTTTTAAATTAAATACTGTTAAACCCACTTAAAATAAATACTTGCTGAAGGAATATCAGTTGGAGACTGCTCTCTGACTTATAATAATCCCACTGCCCCCAGGGAAATCCTCTTAAACCTGTATCAGATAAAGACTGTAAAACTGTTAGAGGGCTAAACTGACAGGGCAGGCACAGAAGCAAGACGGAAAATTTCTCTCCCCAACTTCTCCTTACCAAGGGGCAGCACTGTCCCAGTGCAGGTCAGGTTTCCTTCTCAGCACATAAAGCAAAGCCCTGCACCACCTGGAGCTGAAGGGAGAGGGGAGCAAGGCCAGTCCTGCCAGGGCTTTGGGCTGAAGGAGGAAGAACAGGCTGCTGTGGGACTCTAAAGCTCCAAAGAATTGCCTTCCCTTTCCCACCTCTCCAGAAGCAGGGCAGAGACCCTCTGGAGCTTTAAACCTAAAGAAATCTCCCCATCTACCCCTTCCCCCAGCTCTTCTCCCCCAGATGCTCAACAGCAACATCTCTGATTAGAGATAAGGATTCCAAATCATCAGAGCTAGGGGTGGGACAGAAGCGGTAGGATTTGAAGTTTAGCGCTATCTTATCTGAGATGACAAAAAGGATCTGACATAGATTGGTAATGCTGCTAGTAGATACTGGGCTTGTGCTGCCCTGCAGTTTGCCTGAGCACTGGCCACCAGTTTGACTTTGTTGGTTTTGTAGTTTTTCAACAAGATGATGTGCATCCACACCACAGGGAGCATTCTGTGGCACAGAGCTGAGCAATGGGCCCTGCATTCATCCTCTGCTACATGGGGCTCCACTGTTCATCACCAGACTTACTTGTTCTCCAAGAGAACACAAGGAAAGCATCAACATCAACAGCAGAAACAGCTGCCCCTGCCTCTCAGGGCAGCAGAACGACAGAAGTGCAGAGCAACCAAATCTGAGGGGCTGGAACTAAAGAACAAATAAAGCAATCCTCCAGGGAAAACAAATTTAAAAAAAAAAAAGAGTGGAAAGAAGAGTAAGCACAGCAAAAACCTCCCCAGGGAAGCACATCAGGAAAAACAGGGAAGGTGGAAAGCAAAGTTTTCCATGGTAATCGAATAAGAGGCCGCTCCATTGCAGGATTTCTCAGCGCTGCAGCTGGCTGGAGCCACGGGGACTGTACTCCACTTTCAGAGTTCACTGAGCAAT
The DNA here is from genome assembly GCA_013400175.1 of Phainopepla nitens. Taxonomy (NCBI): domain Eukaryota; kingdom Metazoa; phylum Chordata; class Aves; order Passeriformes; family Bombycillidae; genus Phainopepla; species Phainopepla nitens. Next base: position 103,190 of record VXBQ01015417.1, read on the forward strand.
TGCTAAGGCAGGGGACGGGTGCCATATGCTACCAGCTGCGCTCACAGCCATCACTTTCCCCATTTAAAGCTGAGAGACTCTTTGGAGGCACACCAGCACAGAAACCTGCACACTTTGTGCCTCTCCCCTGCCACCCAGTACTCCAAAAAGGTTGTCAGAAATGCCAACAGGCTCTGCCACTGCCACTGGGAGTGGGTCCCCATGCCAGGGAGCCACCAGGCCGGGCTGGCTGCTCGGTACCCAGCACTGGCAGGGAGGTGCAGGTGGAAGAAGAGATGGGTGTCCCTTTGCTCCCCTCCAGCCCCTGGAAAGCTGCTGAGAGCACAGGAGGTAGGAGGCAGGTACCAGGCTCTGCCCATCCCACTTTACAGCCTGCTGGCTCCACCACCTGCTCACCCGACCCAGTCCAACTCCTTCCGGTTCTCCTTTTGTTCGCAGCAATTTGTTTTTTGTCTTTCAGAGCTTCTCTTAGTTGTGCATATAGTGAAAACGTAATCATTTGGCGGGGAGAAAAAAGGGTGTGGGACTGCTGACACAAGATCAGAAGGAAATGCTGAATTCAGGATGGGAGACAGCATTAAATTGTTTTCAGCACCAGTTAACCTTTTGCCCCAGGCTTGAATTTAGGATGCTGAGTAACCCACTGGTGGTAGAGCTGGTCTTCAAATGCACCAGGATTTCTGAGTAAAGATTCTTCTATCTGACTTAAAAACCTTTGCAGCCTTTATCTCTTCTCAGCACATTATGTCAATACACACAAACAACCTAAGCCACCAATCCCTCTACTCAGGGGGACAGATTGAAAGGCATCCTACAAAATATGGCAATTATGGTTACCAGGAACTGGCAAAGCACACGGGAAGAGTTGGCAGGGCAAGTAAAAAGAAGACATAGTCTGAGCAGGGCTGTGTTTTCAGCAACTTCTTTCAGGGCAGCAAAGGACTCCAAGCCATTGACACTGAGGAGGCAAAGGGCTCAGCAAAGAGCAAGTGCCACATTCCCATCAACCTGAGGGACGCCTGAGAGGAGCCAGACACAGCTCGAGAGCAGACTGGAGGACACGGCTCCGAGCCTTCAGAAAATAGGCTTTTTCAGGAAAGACTGCTTAGTTTTCAAAGACCATTTTAGCTGACTGTCCTGATGTTATGATTCAGGCTCGGTGCTGCACAGAAACCCACCCAAGCAAAACAATGCAGCTCTTTACAGGCTGAAGGCAAGTCAGCATTCGGGATTCCACGCCTGCCTTCCTGACAAGGAAGGGACATAGAAAGTCTGGAAACGAGAGGGCTCATTTTAAAGACAAGCCTAGATCTGTGAGCACAGGGCTGTGCAATTACCTGAGGCTGTATTAATTTACATTTTTAGAAATGCCTTTTAGAATAGATCCTTTTCTTACAATGCCTATGTCCAAAAAAGGACACATATTCTTATCGTGATTGCTCTCCACATGCTAGCTAAATTTAGAAAACTACCTCTGCCTCAAAGGGGACAATATAGGAAAAACATATGGAATATAGTGATGTGTTCCAAATGTGTCCAATGCCAGGTTTTTGAGAAATGGGTAGGTGGATGACATAAAAAAAGGAAACAATCAGTTCCCTAAGAGCCATTCCCACAAAGCATATCATGCCACCAAGCTGCTCGTGGTTTTGAGGGACAGGGCAGAAAGGCGAGGGAGGGGAAGAAAAAACTGAAGAAAGAAACAAAAGAGTGGATACAAAGGATCATCCATTTTTTAGGCACAGTCTGCCCACAATTTGTTCCATTTCTCCTGCACATTCAGAGGTACAGAAGTGATGCAATGTAATACAATAAGAAAGTAAAAAATCAGGCAAGCCATTCCAACAGGAAAGAATAGGAGACGGCATATACTGCAACAAAACAAATAACTGGAAGCGTTTAGCAGGAAAATACAGTAACATGGGATGAGATAAAGACAAACAGAACAAGCGAGCCCTGTCCCACTTTGTGAGGACACGCACAGAGATTTCTGTCATAAGGCATCAGCTCTAACCTGACTGGTATCTACAAAAGAGTGGTTTGGGGAGCACAAGGAATAACCAGCCCATGGAATTCACTGCCAGATTGTACATGACTGAAGCACAGGGTTGCCTGTGCTGGGCTCCCACATACCTGCCCACGGCACTGCAGATCACCGGCCCCACAGTCTGGCAGTGCCTATCAGCCTCACAGCTTCTGCCAGGGGAAAACTGGGTGAGCTTAGGCAGCTACACTTTCAAGATAGCAGAAATGACTAAGCAGGACAGGAGATGAATCCTATTCAGCATTATTACCAGGCAGAGCTGAAATATAAGCCTTTGTTTTTAACTCTCGCTATCGGAAGAGCTCAAAGCCCATCACAATTATTTAGCTTAGACTTTGTGAAAGGCTTGTGTGCTATTATCCCTAATTTTACCAGCTGGAAAATGGTGAGGGAGATGGATTGCACCATATCCAGGGACATGCAGCAACTTGGCAGCATAACGGGGCAGAATGCCTGTAGCATCACAAACCAGGTGCAATTCCCCAGGCTGTGGCTACAGGAACTGCCAGAGGTAAATATGTTTACCCCTCCCCACTCCTCCCCCACCAACACACAAATACTTCCTTTCCAGCCATAGCAGCAACAGAAAGAAAAAGCAGAGGAGCATAGGTCAATTTTTTGTGAAGGTTACTACAGAGAGAATTAGACATGCAAAAAAGGAGGACAGTAAGAATTAAATACCCTGTGTCTAGTTGCAAAGGACCACCTGTAAGAAGGCATTTGATTTTTATTTTTTTAAATCCCTTTTTAATGTCAGCTAAAGGGTAATTTGAAAGTGAAGGACATTTTACTCCTCTGGGGAGCTAATTACTGCAACAAGCACAGCCCAAATAGGCGAAGATGAATGTAACTCAGCACAACACCAATCCTGCAGTTTGGTTAACACAGAGCTTGGTCAGATAAGGCCACACATGTTTCATGGAGGTAGCCAAGCCGCCGAGACAGACTGAGAGAGATTAGGACATCTGTGCTTAGGATTTCCAAGTTCCACCTTCATACACCAGAGCAGAGCAATAGAGACAAACTCCTGCAGCCTCACTAGAGAAATAAGATCAATATGAAATATAAAAAAATATGCCAGAAAAAAAACCAGAATTTGGGGCTGTAAAATAGGTCCTTGGTCTTCTCACCTTGTTGAGATCATCAATGTTATGCCATCATTTAGCTTTGACCCTCCAAACTCCTTTATTTAGCACCAACCCCTCCAAAATGGTGCCTAACAGTGGTTCCTCTCCGAATGCAGCCAAGTAGCTCATCACAGGACAATTCAGGGTGGAAGGGACCTTAGGGATCTGTAGTGCAGCTACAGGGTAAAGCAGGGTCAGCTATAAGGTCAGACAAGGCTGCTCAGAGCTTGATCCTGTCAGGTCTTGAAAGCCTCCAGAGATGAAGCCTTTGCAACCTTTCAGGACAGGCTGAACTGCTTATTTCGATTTTTGCCCTGTTGTTTCTCATCTGCAAAAAGCCTGGTCTCCCCAGGACACAAGCTGCTCACTGAAATACAGTGACAAACACTTCTCCCTGTCTCTCAGGTGAAGACAAAGAAGAAAAATGAAGCACAGAAGGAAGAGCCCCCAAAGACTTCTATCAGAACTGGTAAATCCTTGTCTCTGAGATTGCCATCTCTCTCTTCGACACCTGCCTCAAGCAAAGCCACCTTCAGCCCCGTTGACAGCTGGAATAAACCAGCAGCCACTGAGGTCCACGTGCCCCACATGGACAGAAGTGACTGCTCTCATCCAGGTTGCCAGGAGCAGACTGTGCTCTCCCTAATCCAAACCGTGATGTGATTTTCTCCCTCTACTCTGTGCACAGACAGATCACGTATGGCAGCACTTGAAGAAGAAGGGAAGCTGATGGCAACAAGCAGCAGCAGCTGGTATGGGATAATAAAAGTTCTTTTTTTTTTTTTTCTCGCCTGCTACACACTCTTTTGCTTTCAGCAGAAAGATCCTGGAGGTTTTTGGTGGCAAATTCAACAAAAGAGACCTGCTTTCTCCTCTTGAAGGCTTGTCTGAGACACACGCAGCTCCTTTCCAGTGCTAAGAGTCTGGCCTGCATAAATCTTTCTTCCACCTCCCCTACCACCAAAGCCTCCCAGCCACACCCTACACATGTCCTCCCTGTCCCAGCCACGGGCTTGCAAGTGGCCACACAGTTACATGCCACAGCTGCAGGGCACAGAGGATCCTGAAGACAAACTCCTAAAGGCATGGTCTAAGTGGCCATGGACTGAGTACCTTGGGTAGCTCAGCATTAGGAGGCCAGACCCCACCACGCAGAGCCACAGCCAGCCCTCAGACAGCGAGGCAGACGGCTCTCCACCCCATCAATGCCCTTACCCACCACCACTCCCAAGCTTGGCATGGTGTAGGAACTTCACCACAATGGGGCTACCAGCCAAATAACCACACAGAGCCCCTGGGAGCCATCACAGGTAATGCAGGACACGGGAGAACAGGGCAGAGGCCAAGGCACCAACCCATCCAGGCAGGATGAGACCAGTGAGAAACAGCAGAGAGCAAAAGTGTAACCAGGCTGACAGGGCAGCCACTGAATAGCACCTCTCTGCCCTCTGTGACCTAAGCCTGGCTGGAAGAAGCTCCTGGTGACCATCCCTGCAGGCACTACCACCAGCCCCATAGCAGCTCCAGCCCACTGCAAAGGCAGCTGTGTTTGAGTGCTCCTTGTTTCTCAAGTCTGCACTGACACTGCTTTTTCCCAGTCAGTGGTACCGTAGGGACTGTGGTCTCCTCCCATCCAAACTCCTTTCATTTTTTTTGCTTTAACTTGTTTAGGATTGATGCTGTACAGCTGCTTCCCCCAAAATAAAGACTAAAAGAGCTGACACCTGCTCAAGTGCTTTGAAACCTTTCCTCCTGCTCTATCACTACCTGTTTAAGAAAAACCTCAAAGCTTGATTTCTTTCCTCAAATCACATACTCTGAAAAAGATCTCAATATTTTTGGGAGCACAGATGAAAAAGCACTGAGATAAAAGTCTGAAACTTCTGAAGAGGTGAGACCTGGGCCTCTTCACTGTTATCTCGGTAAGGGTACAGGCACACAAACAATTCATCGCACAGATATAGTGGAGTACAAATTTGCAGTGACTCATGCTCTTTGAAGGAACTGCCATGGGCTCAGTTCTATCCTGCAGCAAAACACAAGTTTACCCATCAACAGGAGAAGCACAAACCAGCACCTCAGTTTGCATAGCACTCCTGCAGCTTCACCAACTAAATTACTGCACAGAAACCTCCTCTTCTGCCCACATTTCAAGAGATAAGAAAAGGGATAATTCCAACGACAACCTGGAAAATACTGTTTTCTTGTCAGTGGTGATGCTGCTTTCCTTCACCTGCAAACCCTTTGCTGTCCTTAACTTCTTAAAAAAATGAAGGGACAGCCCACATACTTATCACATCCAGCAAGAAGTGGGACCCCAACACAACTGTGCGCATTGTCCCCAGATCCACAATTTAATCAGTCCAATTTAAATTTTTAAACTCTCCTCTTCAGTACACTCAAGGATTTTCCCAATTCATCACAACATCAAAATTCTCACCAGTTGTTTAGAAACCTGACAGGGCAAGTCTCCAAAAGCAGTCAAGTCTTCAGCCACTAGTGCAAGGCTCAAGTCTAACATGTAGGATCTCTCTTTAGTCAACATAGAGAACAATGCACTTAATTTAAACAAAGATGGACTGCTCTCCACAACTGTCCTTCCCTGTCTTCTGATGACAGATATTGCCTGGACATCGACCTTAGGCAGTGAGTCTGGTGTTAAATGGGTGGCAGACAACTCATGAGATCTTCCAAAATATTTTCCTGCCACCCTGAGTAAAAGAGCGTGAACTAGCCTCAGCAATTTTGCGTCAGCCTCAGGGAACCGAAATGTGAAGGCAAACAACAGGGCGACAGACTTCGTACATGGGCTAATCTTTTCTCGTAAATCCATCACAAGACCATGGTTCCACAACACCCTCAAGAGCTGCACCCCTGTTGGATTGTTATGTACAGAGATAACGGGACAGGGCTGCTGGACAGCACTTTTTGAGCTTTTATTTAAGCATCAGTCTCATTATAAGAGATTACTGTGAGACACAAAAGATGCTGAGAGCTCATGCCATAAGAATAGCAGCCAAAATTCTCTAGGTTACAAGGCCTTTTTAAAAACTTTCTAGCCAATAGAATAACGTTAAAGCTGACAAGCATATGCTTAAGCCAATTAGTAAAGCTGCATTTATATTTAGCCTTGAATAATGTTTGCTTGTAATAGCTTAAAAACAATGGATAAAGCTTCATTATTCAACTTACATTTTTCTATTATCTTGCCTACCGTATTATCTAAGGCCTATCTCTGTACAGCTCACTAACACAGTCTTATTGTTTCTTGTCCTTGCATCTTCAGCATTCTAGCATTCTTCCTGCCTGAGATTTGCTATCACACAGCTTTCTGAGAGTTTTGTACCTTCTCTATTTCCCACAATAGATTTATACCTTTTCTATTTCCCACAACCTCTTTTTTTTTTTCTTTTTTTTACCCCACTACCCTCAGCACCTGAAACTCAGTCTGAGATGTCCTAAATTCTTCTCCTAACACATCTCTCCTAACTTCCTCACCCCAAAGATGCAGCTCAGAGGGGCATGAGAAGAAGAGCAGTAAGATACAGAAAGGCTTGTTTTTGAAGCAATTGAAGGAAATTGAAGACTGGTGAAGAAGATTAAGCCTCGATACACATGCTCACATGGCACAAGGCCTTTGAACCACATGACTGCCCTCATTCCCAGCTTCAGAGATTAGCTGCTGACTTGTGTTGCACGCCTAAATTCAGATAAGAATCCCACAGAGTGCCTGGGGAGCACTTCTTACTCCAGACCATCACAAACATCAGGTCCTGAAAGCAGTACTAGACCATGGCCAAAGTCTCAGTGAAGGAAAATGAATCTGGAGCAGGGACACAAATAATGGGAGAGGGATAACCAACCATGCTTGCTGTTCATAAGGTGGAGAGAAGTGTACTTTCAAGCCAAACTGGTACGTCTCTGAAGCTGACAAGATTATTTTTTAGCAGCCTCAGAGCCCTGGAGACACAGCCTTCAACAATGCTCAGATGGCAGGAGCAGAACACATCCCCAGCTGCTCTGCTGCAAGCTAAAATGCCCCGGTGCAGACAGCAGCCCTGCTTGCTGCTGCACCAGTGTCCCATCCAGCTCCCTAGTCACAGGCCTATCATGAAGGTGGCAAAGGGGAGAAACTCCTCCTTCAGCTCTTTCCTCAAACCACAGGACACAACAATTCTAAGGTCCCGGAGCAGCAAGCCTAAAATCAGCACTGCTTCAAACCCATCCACTTCACACATAAGTGGAGAGAATAGAGATGCTAAAAACCTGTCTCCCTTCAGGCTTTGCTGCTGCCAGAAAAGAGCTACGCAATCTAATGAGTCAATTAAAAATTCATACCTGGATGAATGAAAAGAAAAAAGTTTGGTTCTTTTTCTGAGAAAATGAGAACAGTAACTCTTTTCTGTACCTCTCCTTGCACACTGTCTGCAGAAACCAAACCAGCCTGAAAACCCCCAACCTACAGCTGAGAGCTAAAGTAAAAGGAAAACAGAAAGGACAGGTGATCTGCCCAGCTCTGCAGAGAGGAGCTCATTTCCCCAGAAGGACTTCAGAGTCCAATGAAGCTGACCACTTCCCACAGATGGGAGGCAGAAGGAAGGCTCTCTGTAAGGGCATGCTGTCTACAGGTCACTGCTGGGAGCACTCTGAAAAATTCAGTTTCTGTCAGAGTTTGGCTAACCCACAGAAGGGAACCTACATAGACGCATGTGTTCAAAATGTAAGTGACCCTAAGTCATTTCCAAAGTGAATTTTCAGAAGTGAATTAAACTAAACCAAATCAGGGCCCAAAATCCTGAGCTCAAGCATCCATGAAGGGGCATAATGTGATTTAACTAATCCACTAAAAGTTACTTTAGATCAATTTTCTTAAGCATCTCTGACACATGTAAGCCCCGGAGCCAATGTCCTCCCAGCACTGCTCATGGGTGTCTACAGACTCCCAAATGTTACTGGTTTGCAGCTGTGGAAAGGCAAGAACAGAGCAAAACCAGATCAATCCAGCTTTGGCTCCCCAGACTACTGGAGAGCAGTGGAGGAGCGTCCCACTGCCCAGCCACTGGATATGCTGACTGTGCTCAGCTCCAGCTCTTTGGCAGAGCAACCCAGAATCCATCCAACCCCACCCTGCCCCCAGGCACGTTTTTTCAGCGGGTGTTGGTTTCAATGGGTTTCACTCCTCAAGGCGATTCAACAGCAGCAGCGCTGACTCAGTCTTGTTTAAACTGCAGTGGGAACTGCAAATCCAGACACCAAAAGCAAATTACAGAAATTCTATTTTTTAATTTTAAAAAGTAAAGATAGAATACTCAGGCATCTACTCCTCAGCTACTTATGGACATCAGATGGCAAAAAAGGCACCTGAATAAGTAGCTACACCCATGCTGTGGAGCTCCACCTGAGAGACTGGCTGGGCTGGCACCTCCGAAGGAAAGAGGCCAAGGCCAGGCAAGCTGGCGGCAAGAAGCTCAACCCAAAGGAAGGCTATTGTTATTGAAATCATATCTTGGTTCCCTTCACACTGGATTTCTTGTGCCAACACAGCCTGAACCAGCAACTCCATCACAGGCTGGATAATGTCAAAGCGGTTTCCAAGTCACAGGCTCACAGACACCTCCTAAGGAAAGCAAGCCCGCTTGCTGTCTGTGGGCTTGAATTTGCTAGAGGGGTGTCTGTGCTGCAAAGGAGCTCTTTTAGGGGTCTTTCAGCCAAAGAGTTGGATGGAAGCTATTTGACAGCTGTTAGCTGAGTTAGACACTTCAAATATTGTTTTGAGATACAAGAAAGCAAGCTGAAGCCCGAAAAGGTCAAATCCTCTAGTCAAAGAGGTGTCATGGAAATACTCCAGATTTTAAAGTACCTGTTAAAAATCCCAAACCAGCTTCTCCACACTCATCTACAGACAGCTCAGTCTGCTCAGTGGTTTCAGGATGCATTCAGCACTGCTGTAAGAGTCTGAAGATGACCACCTCTCCTGTTCCCTTTTATGAGCGGCTCATTACTACTCCTCTCTTCCCTGCTCAGTTATTTCACCACCTTTGGCAAACAGCTCTCTTGTCTGTGACTTGTGCCATCTGATCCAGACTCCCTCCTCCCTTCCCTCGGTGTAAATCAGTTCCACATCCATCTTTGCTTTCAGCCATGGCTTCAAACGTTCCTCCGCCTGGCTATGCTGCCTGGTGTCTCATTTTTATAAGGGCCTTATTAGCAAAGAAAACTTGCTATTTCCTGTGCCACTACACCGTGATTTCCCGCAATTCACACCACTGTGCCACCCGCTCTCCGCTCTGGTTCTCCCTCACAGGATTTTTATCCCACAGCCTTTGCAGACCGCACTGCACATGGCCCAGCCAAGCCGTGAGCAGGACAGCTTACCCACGAGGTTCATCTTGGCGCTGTAGCTCCCGAAGTACCTCTCGTCGGTGTTGGGCGTGTGGCACTCGTACTCGCCGGCGTCGCGCTCCTGCAGCTCGGTGATGTGCAGCAGGACGGCGTCCCCCTGCAGCCGCTCCACGAAGATGCCCCGGCCGCGCACGCGCTGGGTGTAGATGGCGTAGGGGAAGGAGGGGTCCACGGTGCTGACGATCTGCACCTCCCGCTCGGGGGCCGAGGGCAGGTAGATGGACCACTGGAAGTTCTGCTCCGCCGGGCCCTGGTAGCCGCTCACCTTGCACCACAGGGTGACGTGGGAGCCCTCTGTGCGGTACAGGGGTCCCTCCTGCACCGTCACTTGCCGCTGGGCCAACGCCATGCCTGTGGGAGGAGAGGAGCCCAGCATTACTAGCCAGCAGGCAATCCCCACACCTACACCCAGATATATCCTCGCCCTTCCGTGGCCATGCTGGACAAAGCAAGTCCTCACATCCCATTTTACAGCTGGCACACCAGGCTCTGGTACAGCACCCCTCGAGTCACACTGCAGAATTCTTGCTGACTCAACTGAAATGTCGTAAAAAGCACCCTACAAAAGAAGCAGCTTTGAAGTACCATAAACCCCTTGTTTGGAAGCAGTAAGAACCCAGGTGTGAAAGGGCAATGCACCAGGCAGAAAACAAATCAGAAACTCAAGGTGACAGGTCTTTGTTTTCAGTACTTTTACTTTCCAACTCTTACCACCCTATGTGCCAGACAGGGGGCTACACTCCCTCTCCTTTGGTTACTGGGCCACCCAACTCCAACACCCCAGGCACTCGTCCTCCATCAGCAAGCCTGCCAGAGGCTTCATTTGGTACAAAATCCCATTCGTCTTCCCCAAACCCAGCACACCTTCTCTTATGCTTGTAAAGGCACACAGAGACATATCAGGTTTCTGGCACTGCCTTCCCAAGTCTATTTGAAAGGTGTGCACTCAGTACATAACAAAACCAATTAAAGTTAATGGAGGAAGTGGGCACATGACACTAAGGCTCAGTGCCCCTGGCTGCTAAAGTCAGGGCCCAGTGCCTTGCACTGTACACACACAAACGTGTGCAGGACGAAACAAAGACAGCCTCGCAGCTCGGCGACTGCGATCCGCTGTATTTTTACACAGATTATGGATGGCTGGCCCTTGGGCTCATGGCACATTACCAGCACAGCCCTCCAGGGGCCAGATAAATTACAGCAATCTATCTTGTTTGTTGCTACATCAAAGGCTGGAGGTCTGGAGACCACGGTGGGTGTTCATCGGTTATTGAGTTACCAGCAGCATGCACACATGGCAAGGCCAATCACCCTGGCTTCTGTGACTGCTTGCTTGCCATCATAAAACAGCAATAAGCCGATTTAAAGCAGGTCCTGCATAATCACGTTTGCAAATTTCATCCTCTCTGTGCGTGTGTATGTTGGGGGTTCCCCTCCTGCTCTAATTTTCAATAACAATCTCAAGTCCAGTGAAGAATTTAAGCTTTTAAAAACTGTCACCTTGCAGGTGAAGAGGTAGCCTTGAATCTGGGATTTATTGATTCAATCCTACCCTCTGAATATCGATGTCCAGAAACGAAGTTTTTCTCCACAGCCAGCCTGGACTGGAGCCAGGAGAGGATGGTTCTTAGCAGCTTAAAACAAATTGTGAAAAATGGGTTCAGCACATCCATCAGGGCATGCAGCTGAACAGATGGAGTGCAATTCAAACTATTAACTTGGGCCCAGCTTGCTGCTGCTCCAAATTATTTCTTTTTACTCTTTATGAAATAATGTGATTTAAGGGGAGGACGGGGAAAGCTAGCATATTTGAAACAAACAGAGAGAGGAAAAACAGAGGCGAACACTCCCCCACTGTTTGCTGTACCAATCTCTTCATCCTGGGGAAAGATATTGCTAGAGACAACTAACACATCTAAGTTGCAGGCAGCCTCTTTTCTCACTCCACAAAGGCCAAAGGACAAAGCAGATACTACAGCCTTGGAAGTGAACTGTTTTCAAAGCAGCAGGAAGGACAAGATCTTTATTACACACTTAAAGACAGCTCATAATCCAATTTCTGTATGCACATGTAGCCTTGCTATACAGCACACATATATCCCACCTGCAACGATAATTAAAATTGCACCACAAGGCAAACACGCAGTGATAGGAATTAAAAGTTCCACACACACCACTCAACGAGGCATTTCTCAGCTAAGAGCACAACTGTTTATCAGGCTTCTAATACGGTGGTGGATTTTTTTACATAGGAGTTTTCCAGCTATCTAGTTAAAAAATATTTTATCAGAGATGGGTATTGGACTTTCCAAATCTTATTGGAAGACCACAACCACAGGGACCCACAGCACAGATTTCTGGTAGATGTATAATCTCGCCATCCTCACGGCCGACACTAACGTGGGCTTCCTTCTTCCCTTGCCAGTGGTTTTTAGCACCTTCATTGTTACCCTGCCTGGAGTCATCCTCCAGGTTCTGAAGAGACCCACTTTCTACATTCTCTTCTTCTATTTCCCCTTGCACTGGATTGCTGCACCTTCCTAAAGCAGCCAAAAGCGAGAGAGTTAAGAGCCAAAGAGCTCCATGCTTCCCGTTCTGGCTCCAGAAGCCTAAGAAGCTGAGGGACAGAAGAAGACAGTGCAGAAAAGTCCTGCCCAGCTCCAGTATGGATAGAGGACAAAGCAGTCAGCTTTACTACAGCTAGCAGCAGGTTGCTGTACCAGAGGTGAGACACAAAGGCTCAGAAGCTGGATGAACAGGCTGGATCTCCAGGGGGAGCAGGGAGCTGTACATCCTCAGTGCTGCTCCCTGTGCCTGGCTGCAAACTCCTGCTCCAACACAGGTGGACACAAATGCTTTTCAACACCTTAAAAAAATCCCAAACAGCAGAAGCAGAAATACTTCTCCAAAACTATTTTAATCAAGAAAGGAAAGAAGAAAAACAATCAGCCTGAGGCAGACATCCACCAGTACATGTTGTACTCAAACAGTTACCTTTTGCACGATGTTTGGCATTTTGCAAACTCTGGGAATTGCTATATCCACGACACGCTGTATTAAGAAGAAAACTGCATTTCTTAGTTAGCAAGTGCTCTGATTAACAAAAATAACGTGTCTGAGATCCCCTTTAAACTCTTACCATTCCCTCTTGAAGTGAGAGAAGAGCTCACAAGAGGAGCTGTGTGCTCTACACCTTCCCTAGGACACCCAGGAGACAGCGATTGTGGCATTTGGCTGGTACTGCACTAGCACAGCTGACTTTTAATTGCAAATCCAATGTAATTTACTGACAATGTAAGGGCTGATAGGGAGGAGGTAGGGAGCCAAGTGCTACTTCAAAATTAATAAGAAATTACAGGTTTGTGCAGCTCGTTTTTTCCAAAAGACAGCAAATCCCATGCAATAAGGAGGAAGCCATTCCCTGATCCTTATCCCCTATGGATCAGGGCTACTGTTGCCAGCCTTTTGAGCTAGGAGCAAGCCAAACAACAGCCAGGTAGCTCTCAGCTTACCCATCTCCCAGGCCCTGGAGGTGCACAGGGGATAAGAGCAGTGGCAAGAGGGGACAGTGCAGCCAGGTGATTAGACTGAAGCAGCAAGGGACAGTGCAGGGCACAGGGACCTCAGATGGCCAGTCCCTGCACCTGCCCCATGCCAGCTCGCCCAGCAGAGCCACTGCAAATGTCATGGGAAACTGCTCTGAAAAGCACAGGAAAGGCAAGAGAAAAATGCGATGTCAGAGCCACACACTCATTCAAGTCTCCCTTGTCACATCACAGCCAGGATTTCAATGCCTCTCCAAGAAAGAAAGGAGCATCAAGCATCCCTGCCAGCCTGCCATCTCCCCCAGCAGTGTTGCAGTTCAGCTTCTCACTACACCGTGTCTTCGCAAAACCTGTATCCTCACAGCAACCTCAGATGATTTTGGCAAGATCCAACCTCTCCACGGAGACGGACGCAGAACTCGGAGCTCAGGCTCTCCACACGCGACTGGTCATTTCAGGTGCCTGATCTGAAGTACTTTGAAGATGCCTCATTTCAGAAAGTGCCAAACATTTACCTGCTGTGAAGGAGGTGGACCTTCAAGTCACTTTCAGAAGGACAGCAAAATTTCAGCTGTGAACGTTGACTCAAAGCTTATTGCAAGGGACAGGTGGGTGTAATAAAAGGATGCCTGAGCACACAGAAACTCTGCCACAGCATTTACAGATCAAAAGAATAAATAAAAGCTCATGACAGAATGATAAAGAGCCTCTTGCACAAATACTCTCCCCATCTCACACTATATGAGTTGTGTCTGCACCACATCCAAAAGCACTGCAGCAGTTGCACCAAGTTATCTTAGATATCAATAATCACTGCCAGTAGTCATTTTATCTGAAGGAGAAACTTGAGCTCTTGTGAGTATTATCCTGGGTCTCTAATCACTAGACAGCAACTAAAAAAAGTCTTGATATCGATATCTTCTTGGTAGAGATTTCTATAAGCACCAGGGTTAACAGTGCTGAACACCAAATGGATTACATAGTTTGAGGGGATATTTCTACCCCTGCAGTTTTACAGCAGTTTTCCTTCACTGAGAAGCTCTAAAGTACTATTTATCAATAACTGACAATAGTAATCCCAAATTTCCTTTAAAAATTACTTTGTGCCTTTGACTATAGTTATTCGACAGAAGACCCTTCCAAGGAGATCCCGGCTCCCTTTCACAAATACACAGCACACATCTGGGTTTTGTTGTCACTGTTGTTTGTTCAACTTACAGGCGCTCCTGAGAAAGTGACAAGGGAAGAGCAACAACGATGATAAACACTAGGGAATGGCTTCTCTGCCAGAAATAATGGAGTCTGGAGGAAAAAAAGGTGACTTGAAGGGGATCTGGTAAAGGTTTTTTCACAAATATATATATACCATGGCAAGGATGGTCAAGAATTTGACCCTTTACCATCTCTTCTAGTTTAAAAACCAAGGGCCATCAACCGAAAACTGGTCAGCTCCAGATTTATAACAAGTGAGGCAGTTTTTGCAGCTGCACGCAGACGACCTGTGGATGCCCTTGCCAAAGGATACTGTGGGTATGGAAGAAGTTTACATGGGTCAAAATAACAGTGGGTCAAGCACATGAAAGAGTGCGACTAAACAGGTAGATCACATCAGGTTTGTAAGGCTCCCAAAACAAGCTACAATTGCACAGCTACCTGCCTAGCTTTTTGAGGCATGATGCTGAGCAAGGTGCAGGATTTACTCTGAACTGGTACAGCTGTCCTCATACCACTTCACAACCCATGTCATTGCAGACTGTACTCTTCAACAACACGGGTCACAGCAACATCTGGTCTGCAGACTATGCCTCAGTTATACTACAACAGAAGCTGAAAAAGGTACCACTTTGGCTTCTCCTCTAAGAGGATGACTATTTCTGCTCTGAACAACCAAACTGGTTCCCTCAAAACAGCCTTAGAACTGAAATGGGAGCTTGTGTCCCTATGAAGGGAAGGGAAGGGTGCATAAATCCTACTTGGCTACGACAAATTGGCATCTGTGGCAGACCACAGGACCTGGCAGTAAGTCCTCAGTAATGAAAAAAACTTGGACACAAGTGCTAAAGGGTAGTTATACTAAAGCACCTAATTCTGAGCTTGGGAGATGCTCCGGGGAAGCTCAACCCAAGAGCAGGTGCAAGAGTACCACAGGCTGTGGCCACTGCTGCCCCTCTGCAGGTCTGAGGGGCAGGGGGGCTGCAGGAGCCCAGGCTGACCACCCAGCTGGCCACTGCGCTCCAGTGCATGGGATGGTGCCATCTAAGGTGAGGCAAGTGCCAACAGGCTCCCTCCTGCTGTTCCCTGTGTCCTGCTGCCCAGGAGCTGCAGGCTGTGGCATCGCCCCTCCTCAGTGTTCTGACTCCCCTGCCCCAAAGCAGGAGCACTGAGCCCTGTACAGGCCTGTGCTTCCAGTGAATTCCTCAGGGACAGTTAGCATCATCCGAGATCATATTCCCTCTTAAATCAGATGAATTTTTCAGCCTCACTAATGCACGAGGCTTTCCAGAGGATGGCCCTTCCTCTCTCCCTTCTGTCACCCATAGAGGAGGTAGACACCTCTTGCCAAACCTAGCCCATTCCCGAGTCCTCATTTTTTTTCTGGATTCCATAGCAGGGCTGACATCCACAGAACAGTAATTCACTTCCAAACTCACCATTGTCCAGCCACTGAGAATACTTCCCCAGGAAACCATCGTATTTTTGCTACAGAGTGAAGACTAATAAAATCTCTGAGGAAGACTCTGCTCCACCAGGCAACACCAAAGCAGAGAATCTTTTAGCAACACACACCTGCTGTTCTGTGAAGTCTCCTGTTAAGGCACACAACCAAAAATTAGGTTTGAGCTTAATTTTTGCATAAATGAGTCACAGCAGGAACAATCTCCATACACAGCAACCTGCTGCCAGATGGAAAAAAACAATGCTATCAGAAGAAAACATGTGGTAAGCCCCCACCATTCCCCCAACACGGTAAAGCCTCATTCTGGGAAAATACAATGTTTTATTGGTGTATTTTTTCTCATGCCAAAAGAGCTCAGTGTACTGAAAGGCTGGCTGGAGCCACCTGCAGAATAACTCTGTCCCTATCCTCCACTCCTTTTGCTTTAATGTTTAAATGGTGCAACCAAAAGGATGCCTGATTTCCTATCCTCCTCCTCCTCCACTCCTGCCACCATCCCACCACTCCCAGCACACAGACCATCTTCCCTAAACCAACTCATACAGCTATTCATTCCTCATTCAAATTCTTCCCACTGCTGAGCCAACTAAGGGTGGCTAAGTGGCAAGGTCAGCCATGAGCAATTTATACAATAATTGGTATGGAAATATCAGAATCAGTGGGGAAATATCAAAGCATGGGCAAACTAGACAGGAGCTGCCAGTGAAGTTCTTTGTTCTTCCAACACCACTGCCTTCCCTCGTCTCTGCTCGCTGCTCTGTCTCACAGCCACTCACTTCCACAGCAGATGTTTACTGTCTTTTAAGAAAAATGTTTTCAATAAATATGAAAGAGATGACATTTCTTTTAATCACCATAGATTGTTGTGGCCTGTGACTAGCTTCCCAAGTTCTGACTGTAAAAGAGGTCTTGTACCTCTGCTATAATTATGCATCCAGTCAGACATCCAACTCCCTTGCCAAGATCAGAGCCATTTTACATCCTTTGGTTCTTCTCAGATCTGGCACTTACATTGACAGAAGATTTCCTTATTTCCTCACTATGGCATTGGTATTCTGCAGATGCACAGTGTGAAATGTGATTTGCCCTTGTGATTTCTTCCCCTCCTCTTTTTCAAGCAAACTACATCCTATATGGATGTCACATTCCTCTAACTGCTCCTTCCCTGTTCTACAATTAGGCATGTTAAAATATGCTAGTTTTAACACCACCTTAGAACAGCATATTCTTGAGCCACAGATCAAGGTTATTGTATTACGACAACTTTTAAACTGCTAAAAATGCTGAAAGGATGAAATAATAATTCATTATCTACACTGGACACTGTGAAGACAAGAAACAATAGGCTTGGACTTGAAAAGCAGAGATTCAGACTGGTCATTGGAGCTAGGTAAATGTTCCATTTTCCAGAAGGTAGGAAAGTCAGGCACCAGAGAGACTGCTCTGTGAGACCAAGGCATCTCACACTAGAGCCTCCTCTAACAGACACTTACTTTCTTTGAGGATACTATAAGGCAGAGATGAACCTGCCCTAGGGGATGCATGACACAACATCTCCCTGCTCTTACAGTTCTAGCATTCTCGATCATCCCACCAGAAAGTATATTTAAAGTTACTTTGCTGCACAGAAGCCTGAAACTGCTCTTTAATCTAGTATAGCTTTACTTTGAAAAGTCGAAGCACTCAGCATCCAGAAGCCAGCCAGACACGCCTGTGGTCAGAAAAAAGAGCAACACCCATAATAACCAAAGGAAGGAGGATGGCTGGGCAGTTCTTCTGCACACAGAAGGACTCTGGAGCTCGTGGTGCTCAGCCTCCTTACTTCACAAGGGCTTTGAAGCACTTGGTGGCACAAGATGTACCTGGATGTAAAAGGTAACAACGCATGCTGGTGCATGAGGGACAGACTGAGCTGGCTGTCCTGCTGGTTCGGACTCATAATGGTAAATGACTGTTGGGGACCCAAATATCTTTGTGCAACATAACTTCTGCTGATTACTATTTTATTATTTTCCTGCAAAGATGCTGAGAAAAAAAGAATTCCTTATAACCTGCAATCCTTGTATTCATCAAAGTTTTGACTAACCCCACAGAATGCCGGCTCTCTTCTGTACCTAAGGTAGAGCTTGTCCTGTGAACCATTTAATCAACTATTTCTCTTCCTCCAAGGTCAGCACACGACCTTTGCAGTCCTTTTCCCAGATCAGCATGTTCTTCACATACAGTACCATCGCTACCTTTATCATTATGGGAAGAACAGGCGAGCAGAAGCTCCCTGGCAGATTATGCTTACATTGGGAGCATGTGCAGGCAGGAAGTGTTGGATTGCCCACGCACTCCTTCTAACTTGCACAGCTCCTCGTGCCTTATCCTTAGGAGTTTCTTCTTCCTCACAGCCCACTGAATACATGCCCTAGTGACTTGTAGCACTGCTGCTGGTTCCAGGTCTGGTTAGGCACTACAATACAAAGCAGCATTTACAGCAGCCTGCTGGAATGCCCAAGGCAATGCCTACTTTTATATTTTCCAATGAAAAGCGATGATGGCTTCATTAGTACATCCCCAGCTTGAGTTTTGAAGCTGTCACCACATGCGCTCCCTGTAAGATTTAGTGCAGACCTGCACAAAAAGTGAAGTCTCCTAAGATTCCTAAGTGTGCTTTTTCTTCTGCTCTTGTAGCTCTTAAAATACATGTAAGGACACACCATTTACCCCAGTGTCTCTAATACTGCTCCCTGACCTCTAAGAGATTCAGCACTGCCATCTTAGTACCAAAGCTATGAAGCACCAACACTATGAAGCATTTTGGACTGCTGAACTCTTGGCTGGTATGTTCTCCCAGCCTATCAAGAGAAGGGGGTGAAATGAAATTGTTTTGAACATCAAAGCTAGGCAGGAAATTTCTGATATAGTTCATTTTGCGCTCCAGTCCCTGTATTTCTTTTTATTATCCTTCTTTAGTCTTCAAGTCCTACCTGTTCAACATCCAGGGTCACTCAAAGAATTGTCAAACATTATTCCCTGTGCTATCACTCACTCTCAGACAATAAGAAACTTCATTTTGTTTCACAGTCAATAACGTTTTAATGTCACCTCTTTTTTCGTTCTCCTGCATGCTCTGCAATCCCTTCCAATATTAAATAACAGAATGTCCCTATTATTGCTGTAATTCACCTCATAACATCCCAGATGCTTAAATACTCTCCCAGGAGAAAAGAGTGTAGAGCCCCAAATCTCACCTTCACATTATCCTTGCCAAAAGGAAACAGCATTTACTCCCCAGACTTTCATTAAAGGAATTCCCTCTCTTTCATGAGCACTCTTAAAATACTTCTGATGCATGGAGAGCCTGGTTTCTTACCTTCCCTCAAATTTATTTTTCCTGAGGAAAAACAAAGCTTCTTGTTCTCTTTATTTAAGACAGGGAGGAAGGACAGACATACAAGTACCTTCCTCCATCTCCAAAGAGAAACGCCAGCGTTTTGGCCCATCTTTCCATACTCCTGAACGTTGCGTATCTGGTTTCCTGCCCTTTCCCTTGCTCCAAGTGATTCCAGATTTTGCCTTACTTTGGCAAGGATGACACTTAGGAATTCAGCACCCTTATTTTTCTCTGTAACCTTTACTTGCATCTTTGTTCTTCCAGGCAGGGCTAGAGCATCTCCTTTTCAACCTCTAAACTGGAAGGCTCAGGCAGCCATTTATTAATTGCTTAACCCCAAATTGATTACCTTCTAGAGAGAGAAACCTAACAACAATCTGTTAAATATTGACAGGCTGGAAGAGCTGATGACAAACCGCCCTGCTTCACATTCCTTCCTACCTCCCAGAGCACATCATTCCTCCAGCACTCCAGCTGTATCCTTAGGCAAGGGTCTGCACCTGCTCCCCACCTCCTTTGGAGCACACAGTCCCATAGAAATAACACTGAAAAAAGTTCTAAAATGTAATATCTAGAAAAGAATGCAGCCAGGGCAATCTCTCCCTCTTCCTTCTGGCTTGCTAAAGAAACATTTGTGCCCCTCAGCCATGACCATCAGCACGAGAGAACATTCAATTTGCAAGGCAAAGCTGCCATCTTGTACCTCTTCAGCAGAAAGAGCTTTCAGGTAAACAGCAAACTGACTTATCCCCAAAGTCAAGTGTACTGGCTAAATGCATGCATTTCTCCAAGATAGTTTTCCCACCCCACCATAAAGGATCGTCGGAATATGAAGTATAGCCATATAGCAGCAGTTAGTTTCCATTTCCTCCCCACAAATTCATCTGGATTCTTGCCTGTTCACTAAGCAGGAGCAAGATGCTGCCTCTCAAAACTTCTGTGATTCAGTCACACAGCATCCTGAAAGACAGACAAAGATCCAGGGAGATTTCTTCAGCTACCTGCTCCCTTTTATTGCTAATTAGGATGTTTGAACTTCTTGTCTGCATACACTATAATTTATTAGTGTGATATGCTACACAGACTATCCGCAGTTGTCACCAAACTACCAAGGCTCTCATTTCAAATGGGAGGACAGGAGCTTTCTGGCATTTGGAAATGAAAACAAAACAAAACGGATGCAGAAGCATTTATGTTACTATTTCTTCCAGGCTGCAAGGGAGGAAGGTACAATCATTCCTTCTAAGCACAATACTACTATCAGTGAGTAAGAAGGACAATCATGCAATTCTCCTCCCTGAGGTGGAACAAGCCCATGCAACAGGGGGAAATGACCAGCTGGAAAGCACAGGAAAACGCTTTTTATACTAAACAAACAAACAAAACCAACACACAACAGTGAGGGGTAACTGTACACTGGCACAGGCTGCTTCAAGAGACTGCCCCCTGCAAGTATTCAAAGTCATCTGGACATGATCCTGAGCAACCTGCAAGGGGCTCAAATCAGATGATCTCCAAAGGTCCCTTCCAACCTCAACTATTCTGTGAAGGACTCTCCAAAACAACTGCATTTGCACCACTGCTCTAGACTCAGTTACCTTAGCTCAGCACCAAACACCTACGCAGAGCAACCTCACTGCACCAGCTACAGAGAAAAGGTGGTAAAAACAACCTCAGCCCAGGAGATTCAGTTTAAAAGTGTGGCTTCACAATGCAGATAAGATGATCTAGGTACCAGTGGCCACAGCAAAAAAGCAGTCTTGCTTTCCCACTCACTTTATTCCTAGCAAAATACACACACTCCTCTGCCCATCCTTGAACTCTACACGAGCTGAAAAGGAATGACCAAGGAAAGAGTTTTCACTAAGAGAGCAGGAACACCTTTTTCTTTGGGGGACAGGGGCAAACAATCCTTTTAATTAGCAGCTGGGATATTGCACCAGCTCAGCCACACTGTGAGACGGCACCTTCAGACAGCCAGCAGATGGGTCAAGAGAGGGCAGGGAAGGAGAGCAGTGCGAGGAAGTGACGAAGTCTCTCTCTGCAGGGAGACCCTGATGGCAGGTCTCTAACAGGCCTTATGCAAAGGCAGCAAGTGAAGAAGTGCTGCAGGTACTTGCTGCAGGTTAGTCCCCATCACACAGAGTAAAATAAAAGGGTTCCAAGCCATCACTTTGAGCAAGCAACCCTAAGAGCAGGAGACTTAATGAAGCCTAGCTTCCCATGCCTTCAGGAGGGAGGCTGCTTCAGACTAATGACTTGACTGCAAGCTCCAGCTGGAGCTTCTCCTGCAGTCATTTGGAGGCACTGCTGAGGCCCTTGAAGAAAAGGGTCTCCTTCAGTCCCCTGTCACTGCCCTGACTCAGCTACCGCTCTTCACAAGGCTTGCAGGAACTCGTTTATTTCCAAGCTCTCTACTCCTGTCAAATTTGTGTAAAATTGGCCAAAGGGCTTCCAGGTTATCTGGAAAGGGGTGGCAGAGGCAGCATGATCAGATAAGCCCTCTTTCTGAGAATCCAGCCTGAGAAAACACAATGAGAAGCAGAGGCTGGGAATCAAAAACCACAGAGGGAAGAAGCACTAAAAAGAAAAGGTAGAACAAGGCTAAGAAGGGCTTTTAAAGGGAAGACACACATCTTGCATTTGGCACAGCAGAGGAGGAGGAACTAATTTGAGAGTTCAGGGGAACCAGCAGACAACAAAAAACCTGAACGAATTTCAGAGGCAGAGATGGACAGGAAATGCTGCAGCTTACCCTCCTTAAGCAGAAAGACTCAAGTGCGTGCACATGCATGTAAGTAAGCACCAGAGACAGAGGTTAGAATTCTGAAAGGAACAGAAATACGAACCTGTAACATCAGCAGAGAGAGGCCACTCCAGTTTTTACAAGTGGACAAAACTACAAAGAGGCAGGGACTGTAGGAAGATCTGGACAGGGTCATAGAATAGACCCCTTGTAGCCACACAAAAACAAACCCTGAAGCTGGTAAACAAGGTAAACTCATGAGGTCATAAGAAAAACTCTGTCAGAAGCAGGAAAAGACAAGACAACAGAACTTAGAGGAAATCTCTCCAGGAAGAGACCAACATTCGTTATTACAAGGTCAATTGCAAAGTCAAGAAAGGTAGTATTTGATCACAACCGAGATGTAGAGCAGTGGGGGCTATTAAGAAAGCCCTTGCAAGTAAATCACAGAGACAGACTAAACTGGCAGAGAGCTGGGAGGCAAAAGCTCCAGACAGTGCATCCCATGGGGCTTGCAGAAAACACAGCAGCTGCTGGAGGAGGAGGGGATAAAGCAAGCATTGCATTGAAGGAGAGAGGCTATGAGTAGGAAAACAAATGACAGAGACAAGGGGAAAGAGTTGGGACCCTTAAGACAAGCAAAAAAGATTAGAAATTCTACCTTTGTGAAAAGCACGGAGAAGGAAAGCAGGACAGAGAAAACCAACAGGTAAAGACAGACCATAATTTGTATGCCAGTTCTCTTCATAAAGTTGCTACAGTTTGGGAAGCGAATCTGAAGATGGAGAAGGGGCTATCCAAGCCTGAGGGGGGAACACCATCATCAGCATCCAGGAAGGCAAAAATTAAGAGTTTACGAGGGACAAGGCAGAGAGAGAAAAGGCCAAGCTCTGAGATGGCAAAGTCAGCATGGTCAGAGGACTCATGCCAGCCTCATGCTGCTGCACAACAGTAGAAGCAGCAAATGGAGACGGGAGAGAGGGCAGAAAAAATGTCCTGGGGATGGGGGGGAGATGCCACTACATTTGTGGTGTAAACAGCTATGGGGCAGAAATACTGATAAAAGAGGAATGGGAGGAAATCCAAATCCAGGCTGCACAAAAAAAACCCCACCAGCAGGAGTGGCAGGGGAGGAGAGAAACAGAAAGACCCTGAAGGGGAGGAGCAGTGCTGACTGAAAATCAAGAGATGCAAAAGGCTGGCTGGCAAGCCAGGTTATGGCATGGGTGATCCAGGCACAGGGAGGAATGACTCTGGACTAACCAACAGCATCTGCTGAACAAGAGGGGCCCCAGACTTCAGCACCAAGACAGGAACTACACGTGAGAGATGCAACACAGAAAGGGACACGACCTTAATGACTGCAAGCCTCATTTGATGTATGGAGTCTGGGAAAAGCTGCAAGTCAGATTTTTTCAGGATTACAGAATCAGCTCAGCAACACCACACCTCGGACATCAGCCCAAGTGCCCTTCTGCCTCCCAGAGCAATGTGTCTCAGCATCCACAAGATGAGATGGGGCAGCACGGCCCGAGAGATGCTCCAAGGGCAGTACACCCTGACTTCAGCAAGAGCAGACTTGCCACTTTGTAGGGCTGCAGGTTTATCTGAAGGTATGAAAGAAAGCAGAGTCCCAGTCTCTAGACACACAGATGATGTGTTTGAGGGTGACTAAACAGCATTTGTCACTAAACAAAAAAACCTTTCCTAATCAACTGAGAAAAGAAAAGGTGGGGGATGAGGTAAATCTTTCCTCTTCTGATACACCGCTCTGAGCATCCTCCTGCCTACACTCCCCAATGAGAAGACGTATGCAGAAGTTTTCATCTTCAGCTACTTACTTAGCAAAGCCTAGTCTCCTCTGATCAGGGGAGTTAAGGAACGGCTTACACAGCTCCCAGGGAGGGAGGGTTTTATTTATCTGATTTCAACATGCCCAAGTTATCAGACTCTAGAGGAATTCAATTAATGAGAATAAAACTCTTGTTTGATGCAAGTCTGGAAGGGTGCAGTGGGTTGGTTTTTTTCCTGTAAATAGCTGCACCCCAGAGATTTTACACTGATTATAAGCCTTAACAGCGACGGACTGATGCAAGTTGAACAGATTCAGCAGCTGCACTGAAACACCACACACACTGCAGATCTGTCGGGGAATGACACAGCTGGAGGAGACCAGCACAAAAAAAAGACAGGGAGAAGGGAGGGCTGCAGGGCCGGGAAGCTGGGACTGCAATCCCAAAGGAGCTGCTGAGGCCATCCCCCTCCTCACCTCACAGCAGCAGACTGGTAGTGAGGGTTGGCACAGGTTGCACCCACTAGCACAGCTTTTTGAGTACCTGCCTGCAGCAGCTGTGAAATGTCATCTCCCAAGATGAAGGCAAAATCAAATGTCCTGCACAAGCTCATGAGGCAAGGCTTGGGCACCACAGGCACTTGGCTGCTCCTGGTCAATGTCCCAAAGCACACAGAAGCCAGCCCTTGTGCCCAAGCCAGGCTGTCCCTGGCTGGGAAGGTGCCTCCATGCCCACACAGCTGCCTGCTCCCTGCCAGGCCTTTGGGCACCTGGCACTTGGTTAGGGCTTCCTGCCACCACAGCCCCCCCAGGGTCCCCTGGTGAGGAGGGAGCACGACCTGCGGGGGCAGCAGGGACAAGGGGACCATGGCACACACTGCCTTGGATTCCCATCTCAGCACAGGCCACTCCTGGTAAAGGCACCAAGCTGTCACCACCTGGGACAGAGCTCCTGCCCTCCCTGGCAGTGTCTGTGCCCACTGGCTCTGCCTGGGCCATGCCCTCTCACCCACGGCTGGTGAAGGGGCACAGTGGGGCACAACCTGTCTCCCACGGGGCTCCAGCAATCCCAGGGGTTGGCCCCAACACTTTAAATGTGTCAGTGGTGATGCCTGGGCTGGGGTTGGCCTCTGGCACTGTAAAAAAGGGGGAAAGAAAGACAGCAATATAGGCTTTGGAGAATTTTACTCAGATAATCCTCTCCTAAGGTTGGCCAGCTGGCTTCAAATGGAACAGACAAAGGAACATTACAAATCACTGAACCGATGGGAACCAAACACAGAGTGCAAAACTCTTCTCATACAAACGTTTCTTTTTAAATCCTGCCATGAAGATAAGCACAGCTCCCAACACTGCTCCCAGGTTGTGCTAGTCCTAAGAGATTTACTGAATATTTATTCAATGCGTATTTCTCCAAAACCTACATGGTACATCCAGCCAGGAAACTGAACAAACATCCATAATTTCCTTTGACACCTCCTACCTACACTGTTCTGACAAAACTAACCAGAGCCATCCAGTACCACTGCAGGCCTAACAAAACCAAATAAAAAAGGAAAAAAAAAACCAAACAGAAAAAAACGCCCCAAAAAAACCCAAAACAAAAAAAACCCCAAAGAATCCCTGTTTCCTCACTAAACCCTTTCAACATAGCAAGCCAGGAAGAGAGAGGAATCACAGGCTGAGCCAGCTAGATTCCATCAGCTGGTTAGGACAGCACCAATAATACCTCCTGGCTGTATATTTGGGAAAGACACGTAGGTGTTTCTATAGTCTACTTACACAGAAACCTCAGGAACTCTCCCCTTGCTTCCCTAAGGGAGATTCAAGACATTTGAGGTTTAACAGCTGCAACAAACAGCGTCCTCTTACTAGAGAAAATATTCAGGAACAAGATAACAAGAGACACGTTACTGAAACAGCATGAAAACATGGAAAAAGCCTCTGGGGTCTAAGTGCTTGCTGCCCTAATGACTGCAGACTGCTACTCAGATTAATCTGAATTCAAGTATACAGCTCTCATCACCACTTGCAGATCAAATAGGAATGGCAAAATGCAAATCTTGCTGCCTGCAAAAGAGGTAATCTAAAACACTATTTGTGAGCAACCCAATAGCAGTGCCACAGCCCTGCAAACACAAAGAAATAAAAACCTGCAAATGCCCTTGATCTTGCATTCATTCCCCAGTAGATTACTGTGCTGAACCCAAACATCACCACTTTAATGTCTGGAGCAGTTGAGGGCACAGTTGTTATTACACATGAAAGAGCAAGGGTATATATTCTCTATTCAAATTCAATTGCAGACATGGCAGATGAGTTAAAAAGATGAGTTAGAAGGAAAATAATGCCAACTATTCTCTTTAAAACAGTTTTAAGACCAGTATCTTATTTATTTCACAGTCAAGAAGTAAAGCAATTCTACAAAGCCAACTCAAAATTAGCAGATATATTTTCCCTTTATACTAGAAAAGAATGCAGATGCTAAACCTATTATATAGACAGTGAAGTGTCATCAGAGCAAAGAAGGCAAAAAAACCTAAGTTATCTGTAAGATGACTAAGCAAATGGATTTTCAAAAATATGCTTTCAAATACAACACCCTTTTCTTAGAGCTGCATACATCCGTTTAGCTTTGTTAATTTCTCAATTCTTTCTTTTGATAATTTATTTTTAGCCTCCCACTAGCATACTTCCCCAGAAGCCTCACTTCACCCTACCCACACTCAAGATTCGCATCCACATACGGAGGATGATTTAGAAAATTATGCTGATCACCCCAGTAACTATGGAGAATCTCTACTGCAGCACTTTTAAGATCACACACACGCATTTCTTTTACATCTGTCCATCCCCTGGAAAACTGGACTCCTGCTGTCTCCCATCCTCATCTCTAGCCCCTCTTCATCATCCTCACCTATACGGCAGGGGTCTTTGCATTCCACTGGTACCTTCCAGGACTGATGAACCCTCCTTTCTCATGTCACCCTTGCTCCCATCATTTCTGCAGGTAAGAAACAGCCCACCACCAGTGCCGGGAAGAGAAGGCTGCTTGATGCCACCTCAGGAACAGCAGTGGTTAGAGAAATGGGAGCAGCAGAGCTGGGTCCTGTCCCTGCAGCTGGGGTGGGAGCCACATTCCCCAGCCCATCTCTTGACCATATGGGCTGCCAGCAGCCAGGTTTAGAGGCTACTGGCATCAGTTATGGTCATGCTCCTCTGCACATCTCCCTCTTCCACCCAGATATCTCTGTAAGGAAAATTACTCTTTCCCCAGATTACATCTCTTTAGGGACTTAGTTGGCACCCACACAACTGCAGCCTCTGATAATCTACATTTCTGAGGTAACAGCAGGAGTTGGTGCTTGGCCAGGCCTCCCACTGAGTCATTTTTCTGCCACGCCAAAGCCTTGCATATGGCTCCCCTGTGACACTTCCTCCTGGAGGGATGGGTACCCTAAAAGGGTGATGAAACACTGGAATGGTCTGCCCAGGGAGGTGGTGGAGTCACCACCCCTGAAGGTGTCTAAGTGCCACTGGACACGGCACTCAGTGCCACGATCTGGTTGACGTGGGGGTGTTCAGTCACAGGCTGGGCTCCATGACCTCAGAGGGCTTTTCCAGCCTAATTGACCCTGTGATTCTGAGGCAGCTCCTTCTGCCTGCCCTGTCTGCTGCCAGGAACCCAGCCCTCAACCTCCAGGACCCAAGCACACAGCTCTGGGATCCCCTTCCAAGGCTCAAACCCCTTACACTGAGATCATTAGGATGCTTTTAGAAATGTATCCCAGTGGATCTGCTAGAGCAGCTATTAGGCATTTGACACACAGAAAATCCTTCCTCACATTCATCTCCCTCCTCCCTACATCCTCCCCCAAAACAAGCCAGCCTAAAAAACCAAAGGGATCCAGATGAGAGCCAGAAGAAGGGTGACAACAGCTTAACAGGGGCAGACTTGTGAGAAGAGGTGACACACCTATTCGAGATCAGCCCCTTGCCCCCCCTACACAACCCCATGCTGCTCAGGGAGGTCTAAGACGGCTTTCCCCACTGCTCCAGGAGGAAACAAACCTCCATCCCACCACACATTTGCAGCTACATTCTTCCCTGCAAAGACTGAAAGAAAAAGAATTAGCCCAAACACCACAGCCAGACACAAATCAGCATAACTACTAAGTAAGTGCTGCCCTTCCTTTGCTTGGCAGCCACAGGGTAGCATCTGCAGAGGCACCCTGCAGGCACAACTGGACAATTCAAGAGGAGAGGATGAGGTGTAGGAGCAGCAGAAAATATGAAATAAAAACAAACACTAAATATCTGAGGCAAGACTTATACATATAAAAGAGCCAAGACAAGATCCCTCTATGCCCTAATGATGATGGCAGTAGCTGAGAGATCACCTCTGAACACACCTCTCCTCACACGTAAGCAAGGGGAAGAAGTGGGATAAAAAGAAACGTAAGATGAGAAAAGTATGTTTTGATATCTAAATATGAAAATGAGCGGGTAGATTTACACCCTCCCTGCAGCCCTTTGGACTCTGGACAACTTTTGTCCCTCTGCAGTACAGGTACCTGAGGCTGGACTCTGAGTCCTACTCGAAGGAAAGGCACCTGAAGCTGATCTTGTTCAAGTACAACTCATTTACAGCAGAAAGGAGTAAGTGCTTGGCAAACTTCAAGCATTTGGCAGCTACGGCACTCCAGATTAGATTTAACTGCCAACTAGCTCATGGCATGGGACTGATTAGATGTAACAGCCCCGAAAGTGCCAGTGATCCATAGATTAACTGCGCTGCTCTAACACTGATGGCTGGGATGAATCACAGCAGCTCCACGTTGCAGTCACATGGGCTGCGCCCCACGAGCAAGGGGAGCTCTCATTCATGTAGGATAAGCAAGAGAGCTTGTGCAGGTAAGTAACACCACTGAGCTCAAAGTGAAAATCAATTTCCTTCTTTTTCCTAACAACAAGAGTGAAATCAATCAGGCCATAACAATCTCTTCCACGCCACGTTTTCTTCCACGTATAACAAAAAAAGAAGCCTGTTTACTTACAGACAGCAAGTGAGACCTCAGCCCTAACGCTGCATATTTCCTCCCCAAAAGATCCCATGACACCTTTTAAGCCACTCTCTCTACTTCAAGCAGCCAAGACCAGAGACAGAGTGACTTGCCTACAATTATATCACAAGTCAGAAGAAAGCACTGGAATTTGCACGCTGTGACTCCTGCTGCAGGCGCCGGATAACACTGCAGGCATAAAGGTCAAACCCTTCAGCAGGAGCTCTCAAGATATTGTCTGCAGGCCACAAGCAGCCAGTAGAAAGCTGGAAGATGGCACAATGCCAGCCCAGTTTCTCTTGGTATCCATGTCCTTCACTGGAAAGCACCTGGCAGGGTGGTTAAGCACTCATCCCCCACAAGACCGAGCAAACATCCCTCCTCTGTAATGGGATACAGGAACCTCCAGGAGAGGAAAGCAAAGCTTGACAACATATTCAGGATGGAAGAAGCTGAGGGCCAAGGACTGTATGAGAGGGGAAGGAGCAGAAAGCACTGAGTCAGGGTGATGAGATGAAATGAAATGATATGGTGAGAGGGGGCAGAGCACTTTGAAAGCACACCGGAGATAAACGCATTCAGATAATCGCTCGGAACGGAATAAATATTACTAAGTACTATAATTACCTTGAACACTTCACAAAGCTGTAAGAAGAAATATGACTAGAAGAGAGGCTGGCACACAGATGCTTGTTGGGAAGCTCCTATTTCAAGCTATCAAGAAGGAACCAACAAGGCCTGACACCCAGGTTGGTAATTTCAGCTTGGCAGCCAGCCAGAGCCCTTTGGCTGGATCCTAGGTACTGGGTAACTCGAGTTAATAAGTGCCAGATTCCAGCAGTATGATTTTCCAGAGTATTGAGCTTCTGGATGACTTCTGGCAACAAACAACTGCCTTCTCATACTCATACTCAAGGTTCAGCTTCCCTTTCAGAGAAATTTGGAGGAAACTGGGCAGATTCCTATGTTCATGGTGCTGATGCTGAATGGAGACAAAATGATTAATCCAAGATGAAAAAAGCCAAATTTATCTAAGCAACCAAATCTTAATAACCTTGCTGTCATGTGAGATCAGAGCCCTTCTTCGCCAAAGAAACAACCAAAAAATCCTGCTATTTCGGGGCTCAGTATCTCATCTTCAAGCCTCCATTTCTCTAAAAGCTTCAGAAACCACCCATTTCACAGCAGCCTGGGTCAGTGCAGACCTCCTCTCAAACACAGAACAGACATTTATTGCTAGAGTCTGTTGAAAAATGGATCCACCTCACCCCCTGCTACCATCTCCCTTTGACAAGCTTATCAACTTCCACACAAAGCCCAAAAGCCATAAAAGTGACAGTAGGCCTCAGGCAGACACATCAGGAATGCAACGTGGGAGGAACAACCGAAAAAACCACCCCAAAAACCCCCCATATGCACCATCATTCCTGTTATTCCCCCTGTAATTACAATGACTCTAGAAGGGAATATATTTGCTGGGAAGCAAAACTATCAGCTTCTGTGAGCAGAGTAGGGAACATCAGGCAAATGACAGCAATTCCAGACTCATGCCGCTAGTTAAAAAAACCCCAAAACTTAGCAGTGCCATAACAGCTATCAAAAATCACCTCCGAATACATCAGAGCCTGACGATCTGTTTTGCAAGGGGCAGAAAAACAACATCCAGAACAGCAAAGCAAACAACTGGCGTTAGTGAAATGCTTGACAGTGCTAATGGCTGTGCAGCTCCCCCAGATGCTGCTCTGGATCCTAAATGGGACAACCTTGTCACCAGAAACTGTGCTGGAATCTCCTTATTCCTGCACTTCAGCGGCAACCTCAGCCCCTCCTGACCAGCAAAGTCTTAAGTCTGCCAAAATCAGAAGAGACAGGAGAAGTGCTAGATGATTTTTCAAGTCCCAAATGGAATCAATATCTTGTTTGGAAAGAAGTCAGCTAAGAGGAGTGGTAAGTACACTGCTCAGGAACAAAACAAATTCAGACAGATCCTCACTATCTGAGTTTCTTTTGTTCTCAGGAGTCTTTGACACTTAAAAAGCTATGGGCATGCTGTAAGGCCTGGCATTTGGCAAGATCAGTCCCTCAGAGCCTGTTCTCTTCTATCTTTCTTATCAGCTGCGTTCTTCACCTTCCTTTTCCCCCTAATGCTTTCCCTTGGCTCATCTTTTTTACAGCCTAGAGAAGAGAAGGCTCCAAGGAAACATCACTGCAGCCTTTCAGTACTCAAAGAGGGCTTATAAAAAAAGACAGAGAACAACTTTATAGATGGCCAGACAGTGATAGGACAANGATTAGATGTTAGGAGGAAATTCTTTACTCAGAGGGTGCTGAGGCACTGGAACAGGCTGCCTTGAGAAGCTGCGGATGCCTCATCCCTGGAAGTGCTCAAGACCAAGTTGGATCCCTGAGCAACCTGGTGTAGTGGTTGGCATCCTCACCCATGGCAGGGAGGGGATGTGGAACTAGATGACCTTTAAGGTCCCTTCCAACCCAAATCATTCCATCAGTCTGTGATCCTTTTCCCACTCCTCCACTTTACAGTGCACCACCTTTTCCGTCCCTGTGGATCATTGCCCAGTAAGAGCTGGAAATGGACCTAGAAACACCAAGGACCTACCAGCACAGGAGTAAAACCAGGCAAGAGGAGCCACAGGAGGGTTCAGACAGTGGCTTCAGCCGTAAACTACAGATTAAACACTAAGCAGGACAGAGCAGGCAGCCTCTGTCAGGGGCTGGTAACACTCAAGAGAGTGGCTGGATCAAACACTGCGCTCACTGGAGGGCTGAGTAACTGCTCACACATCCTTGGACCCACAGGAATGAGGCCCCAGGCCATGGAGCATACACACCCCAGCAAACTGGATAACCCAGCCAGATGAACTTGCCATGCCCTCCAGCCACCTGCTTCCACAGCACCCCCCTTCCCTAGGGATCCCACAAACATCTGCAGGACCACATGAAAAACAGATCTACGTTCGAGTCAGACACACACAGAGTCCCTCTACATGTTTACTGCGTTTGCCAAGTTAGCTTTGAGATCAATCAAGTCCCTCCAACTGGTCCTCATGTGAACACCCTCCCCTGCCTGCCACGCCGGGCAGGAACCAGACTGGATCATCTCCTTTCAGAAGCATCTCCGCTTTCTGGCATTTGTTTAAGTACTGTGCAGCAATGGTACGAGTTCTGAGAGACAAAGCCTTTCCCTTTCCAAGGAAGGCTTCCCATCACTTAGCTGAGATGGTCTGGTTGTGTGCTCACGTCCAATTACTTACTGAAATGTGACTTTAGCAACAGTCAGAAAGGCAAGACTTCCTCTTGTCTCACTGCCACTTGGTAAATAAGCCTAACAAGAAAAAGCTTACTGACTTACATCATTTTGAAAGACATTCCTGATTGAGACAGAGTGAGCAAGAGGTTAGAACTGGACATGACACAGATGCACAGAGACACCCCAGACCCACCAAAGGCAGCTGCAGACTCAATTTCTTTGCCTTGCAATGTGAGCAAACCCAGCTTTGTCAGGAAAGGCCCCATTTTAGCCTCTCCATGGCTGATAAGAAACACATGCTAAACGTCTCCTAACATTCTA
The DNA here is from genome assembly GCA_013400175.1 of Phainopepla nitens. Classification (NCBI taxonomy): domain Eukaryota; kingdom Metazoa; phylum Chordata; class Aves; order Passeriformes; family Bombycillidae; genus Phainopepla; species Phainopepla nitens. Next base: position 135,557 of record VXBQ01015417.1, read on the forward strand.
ACACAGAGAACTATTCCTTAAGAAGATTTTATACTATTAGGAAAGAAATACCAATATAAAAATGAAGTCAAAACCCATTTAGCAGGTTATCATTAAGAAGTATTTAGGAAACTTCAAAGCCAGAGGCGAATCACCATACAGCAGTTTTCCAGACACTGGCTGGAGGGCTTAAACGCCCTTGATACCAGTAGACAAGTCAAATCATGAGCTGAGGATCCCTAGCAACAATAAGAAAACCCTACTGTGCTTGAAAATCCTTCCCTTCCTTTCAGGTGATTTTCCTGGTGCTTTAAGTTCCTGGGCAGGAATCCTACAACAATCCGGCAGATTGCTAACTATCAGACAGCAAAGAGCACTCTTTCAAGTTACAGCACTCTGATTCACCCAAGGTAAACCAATGGAAACACCTCTGGCTTCAAACTAGACTGTATAACCTTTAAATCAATGACAGAACCCATGACCCGTTTTGTACAGATAAGAAAGAAATCAAAAAAGACCAAAATAAAAACTTAATTTATAAGTTTTTTTTTTCAAAAAACGCAATTTCCTAGTTTAAAAAACCCCTCAACAATCCTCCCAACACTGAAATGATGTTCTCCCTATGACCCTCTCTCTCTCACCCCCTTCCCTGTGGTCTGCACCACTGTTTATTTTGCCTTTCACTTTATATAATGGGTCTGGTAGAAGTGTTCTAAGTACACATTCGATTTGCAATAAAAACTGCTTTAATAAAGACATCTAACTTGACGGAAGGTCAACTAAAAGACAACAATTCACATAAACCAAAACCTCCTGTGTAAATAAACAGGATCTGCAGGAGCCTCAGGATGTCAGACAGTCTGGCCAAGACTGCAGGGAGGGAGTCTGCCCATGAAGAATTACATTTGGGGACGTGCAGGAGTGGAGCCTGCCAGCCTGGCCCTGATGGCTGCAGCAGTCTCCCACCTTAGGGACACCCAGAGAGCCACCTCAACCCTACACAGGAACGAGGCAATGGCCAGAGCCATCTGTAAGGCATGCTTCACAGCATGTTCCCCAAATAAAGCAGAGTCACAGCCCATCCCAGCACATTCGGGATCAGTCCAGGTCCGGCACTGCACAGCCCAGCCATCCCGAGGCAGCAAACACAGGCACGAGGGCAGCGGAATTGGCTCGCAGAACAAAGCTCGCGGCGGAGGACTTGGGGCAGACGCAGATGGAGAAAGCACGATCTTGGCCACTGCTGCTAACAATGCATCAAGGAGCAGATGAGGCGCCAGCAACATCCCCGGGGAGCCAACTGTGGTAAACAAAAACAACCCCGAACCCCCTGTGTGCAAACACTGTTTTCTTCACATGCTCCCCTCCAGCCAGGCAGTCCTCAGGTCCACTGCACCTAGACTTGGGTGTCAGCCTCCAGCCTCCTCAGCCTGTGTGCCTGGGCAGGCAGCAGAAGAGCAGGAGGGTGCAGGAGCAGAACTCTTGAGCAGCAGCCAACTGCACGCTGCTGCTTGCCAGCCAGCACCCTTTCCCCTCCGGGAGACATGCCTGGAAGACCATCCCTTCATTCTCCCAGTGTCACCTCGGCGTGGGTATTTCACTCCAACATGCCATTTACAAGCGAGCTGCAGTTTCGAGACCTTACGCACGCTCTGCTCCCCTCTAGGAATCGCAAATAAATCACCAATTACTATGCATGAACAGAGAGAGGAAGAGGGTAATGAGTCTATGTACATATATACATATGCAATGTTTGAATACAAAGAGCCATAAATTGCATTCACAGGTGGTATTCTGGAGACTGCAAGAGACTCAAAAGCAGAACTATTCATAAACCAGTCACTGACATGAATGAGTTCAGCGTTCCTCAGAAGCCTATTGTGTTTTCTATATATTACGCTATAAATATGAGGAGTATCAGACTTTGCATCCCTGAAAAAGAAAAAAAAATAAAAGGAGGTAAATCTTGCAACTACACATAGGATTAGCACTGGCTGGCACAAGTATTAATGGTCTCATTGCTGCATGAGGATTATTTAAAGCACTTGCTCTATTTTCCCATTTTGTACTTGTTGTGATGAAGTGCCACTTGTTTAAAAAACCCTGTAACAAACACTGCAGCAAGAAGGGGGGAAAAACAGCAGAGATCTACAAATGTTACACCCACATGCCAGATGTGGGTTTTCAGACCCTGGTTCCACAGTTACTTCGATTTTGGTAGGTAGTTAATGCTTGATATATTATATTAATCACCCACCATCTCTTTCCATAACCACAATTCCTCCTTCAGTGATTTTCATGAGTTTGCAGAAGGGGAAGGAAAGAATGGGTTGCATTTCTCTTTCTGCATTATTTGACATAGTATCTTGTCCCCATATTCTAGCATAAACGTTACTTGTTTGGAAAGCAACAGTCCTCTTCTAGCCACTCACATTTATGTTACAAAACATGCATTTTTACTTAAGTAAAATGATGTCTCAGTCTTACAAGGGACAACCTGAAGCACTTCTGTGTGACTTGTGGCTTTGAGGCACTGTGACATATCCCCAGCTTCAATAAAATTGGTAGCTGGGCCTAAAGAAGTACCAAAAAGCACAAAAAAGTAACTCCAGGCACACATGTGGTACACATCCAACCCTTAAAAACAGCCTCACGTTCAGCACAGGGAAGCCAGCACGATAGTTTTACTAACTAGATGGGATCTGGGGACCACTGAAAAGCAACTGATCCTCCAAACCGACAGATGACACCTCGCAGGTCGTCCCCCGGGGAGGATCCAGGCGGGTTAGGACCTGTTTTAGGTCAAACCTAGAAACGTAATTCCCGCAAGCAGCGGGTCGGGGCGGCCTCGGCAGCGGGCAGGGCTCCGGGCGAGCACCGGCACGGGCTGTGGAGCGCAGGGCAGGCGGGTCCCGGCGGCGGGGAGCCCTTCGCAGGAGGAGGGATGCCCCGGGCAGGAGGAGGGATGCCCCGGGCAGGAGGAGGGATGCCCCGGGCAGGAGGAGGGATGCCCTCTGCCGCTCCTCCGCCGCAGCAGCTGGGCGTGCTCCGGAGGGAGCGCGCACCGACCCACAGACCCGAGCGCTCCATATTAGGAATCCCTAATCCAGAACGGTGCTATTGTTCTTCAACAGCGGAGACGGAGCGTGCGAAGCCAAGGCAGCAAGCGCTCTGCCCTTCGCCTACACCCATCTTGCGGGCTACGACAGCCTCCCTGCACTGACGGAGCAAAGGCACCCTGGATAAACTTAGCTCGGAGATGGCTTTTTTTCCAGGGAACCCAAGAAAGCAAGCTAGTGGTTAGGGGAGGTTTGAACCATCTCCAAAACCATTTCAAAGAGTTCGCTCTCTCTCTTTGCTAAAGACAGGCAGAGCACATCAAACCCCCCCCCCCCCCAAAATTACAGACATGGAAGCATGACTATAATTCTATTACAATTCTCATAGAGACCTTGTTTCCAAATCGGCAGAGCAGGTATGTATGTGACAATTCTCAAGACAGTAAAATTGCAAGCCCTGCCGCTTCTTCCCTCAATAACATTAATGCCAGCAGAAAATCATACCAATGGAAAGGCAAATCAAAACAAGCTCCGAGGTTGCTCTGCACATACACAGGCAGATCGCAGCGTGAGGGTGCCGTGCTATATTTTCCACAAATGTTCCTATCAACTCATCAGTACTTAAGCCTCGCACACGAGTCTGCAGCAAAAAAAGCGTACAGGCGTTTAAACTGTATTGTATTCCGCTTTTCCCAAATTTGCGGGAAGGAATCTCGCATTCCCACAGCATCTCTCACCCAGCACTGGGATCCCAAAGGACTTTACAGAACTGCATACAGTCATCCCTGGGGCAGGCACTTGTGGGACGGGACAAAACCACACGTTTAACGGTCCACAGGGTACAAAACGCCGGGAAGAGAGAAGGGACTACAGGAGCACTTTGAGAGGCAGCACAAAGCAACCAAACTGCATTACACGGCAGCAGGGACTGCCTTCCCTCTACATTTCAACGCGCTCTTCGAGAACCAAGCAGAGCACTTTGTTGCTGCAGCCTACCTCACCCCAGACATTTTCTCCGCTTTCATTGTGCAAGCTCAGCACAGACCCGTGTAACTCCCTACCCCTGCGATTCCCCTTCGAGACACCCTCCGAGTCCAGCGCCCTGGACGGGCGCTCGCCTTCCCAAGTCGCAGCCGGAGCCCGCCCGGAGCCGGAGCTGCCCGTCCCCTCTGCTCCCACCACTCCCATGCCCCGGCCGGACCCCGCGCCGGGGTCCAGGGGCACGGCGAGGAATCGTCACCGGGCTGGAGACTGGAAACGGATGTATTTTATACATATATACATACATATATATATATATTTTCGTGGTTTTTTTTTTTCCGACACTCCTCCCTCCGACCACAGGAGCAGCGCGGGCAGTGACAACTCCTGGGGACAGGCGCTTGGCACTGACAAGGGGCGATCCTCCCACACGCCCTGAGAGAGACTGCGCCCACCAGGGGTCCCGTCCCGTCCAGTCCAGTCCCACCGGGGGACCCCCGCGCTGTCCTGTCCCGTCCCGCCCCGCCCCTCC